>VZTV01072014.1:20856-34375 GCA_013400875.1 Anhinga rufa | reverse complement strand
TGGGATTCATCTGACTAAATGCACGTGTCTGCTCTGGAGATATCTATTTCTAAACTAGTCACCCCATGCTCCCTTTTTAGCAATGCCAAAAAATAGTTCTTTTTAGGGCATGATTCATCCCATCCTGAAGTAAATGTCTAAAATAAGTCAGATGAATCACACCTACAAGTGCTTATTTCTCTCCATTGACTGTGAAGTTAGCCAGGGGTGACTATCAGCTGTAGATGACCACCCTAAAGACATCTGAAGTTAAATGGGAGTAGTCCCACTGAGACAGATTAATTTATGAGTAAAGCATCTGAAATGATGCCTGTGGGAAAGTGCTCATTAATAAGACAGAGGTATGAAGTTTAAGATAGTTAGGGAGGTGTTTAAAGTGAAGATGAAAATGGGCAATGTTGAAAAAAAGATGTAATGGGTTGAAGGGAACTACTAGAAGCATTTTTCATGAATCAGCCTTGGAGTGAATCTCAGTATTTTCTTTAATGATTTTGGCAGGAGAAATAGGATTGAACTAAGGATATATGATATGGAACTGGGTTGCACTGTCTATACAGAAGAGAACTAGCATGTCATACAGGAAAACTTAGATAACCTTGAGAATACAACAGTGGGAATGAGATGAAATTTAATACAACAAAGTACAAATATTGCTGTAAGGGAAAAATCTGAAAATATTGCCTAGGTGCCTAAAGTGCATTTCAGAAGAACATAAATGTCTAATTTTAATAGAAAAATTACACACAAAAAAATCAGTTCAATCATTTGTGTGCCTAAAAAGCTATATATCCTCCAACTTTCTCCTGGAAATTAATTATGTGCCTACAGTTTATCTATTCTGCATAGTAAGAGTACTGCTACTGTGACTGAACCGAACATTTTGGAACTTATTTCCTGCGTGGGCTTCTTTGGGAGTTATAGTCTAAAGGTCCCTGAAGACTGCAGTCTTTCTAAGCATTTTTTAGTTATACCTAACAAATTAACAGTTAGTATTGCTGTATTTCAAAATCAACAGGTAGAAGCAGAATAGACAAGCCTATTTTCTAGTTGATGGCATAGTTGCTTGCATGCCCGAAAGGTATGCAGCCTAACCACTGCAGAACTTAACCATCTGGTTATGAGAAAGGCACTCTTCATTCTTCAGGGGCAGAAAAGAATTCAGGAGCCAGTGAGGTCAAAAGAGTATGCCAGTGCTGTTTTTTGCTGAGGAAACAGAGGACCTAGATCTGGCTTTAATCTTTGTTGCTCTTTTTTAATCATAACTGCTTCACTCAGGGAAGTGCTGACAGGAACCCAGATGACTGTGATACCAGTTCAGTGGTGTTGCCGCTTGGTTACTCCCTATTACTTGCTTGAACAGTGGCCCACCTGTACTAAGAGATGAGGGGTTAAAGTTCCCTTCTGCCAATAAGTAGTTACAAACCTGAACCGTGGCTGCTGTGGGAAAATTGAAACTCAAGTGTCCTATTGATCTGGTAAATGTTCTAATCATTAATCTATTCCTGAAGTCAGGCAAATTGTTTCATGGCCATCTTTTCAACCTGACAAGCCAATGGAAATGAGAGTTATCTGTTGAAATGTTGCCCAGAAAGGCCCCATCCCTAGAAACATCCAAGGTCAGGTTGGACGGGGCTCTGAGCAACCTGCTCTAGTTGAAGCTGTCCCTGCTCACTGCAGGGGGGTTGGACTAGATGGCCTCTAAAGGTTCCTTCCAACCTAAACCATTCTATGATGCTATGAATACAGAAGTCTGTATCTAAATATTTGTGTAGAAACCATCTATACGAACAGCTAGAATGTGATCTGTGACTTGTTTCATCTCAAGATAGATACCTAAAAGTATCTTTCTGGGAGTGCTTATTTCTCTCCTTTGAGTATAAATGGAGCCTAGCTGTCTCATTGAGATGTAGATTTTAGAAATAAGACATTACAGGTCTGCATGTGTGTGACTTAGGTACTTCAATGCAAAATATGGTTTTTGCCTCTGAATCCATTTCACATCTGATCATATGCCTGCATTCAAAACCTAAATTCTGCAAAATTCCCCATTCCTCCCACTTGGCATTGCTCCTGGCAGTTTAGATACTGCTCCACTCAGCGGCTTGGCTGTTGCAAAGCTCGTATAACCCCTATACCTTTTCCATAGACTGCAGGCACCTGACTTGGCATTTTGGAGCTCACTCTTAAATTCTGTGGATAATTTCTAGGTGATGGAGTGTTGAATATCACATTGCTTAAGACAAATGAGCTTTCAGGATGTCCCAGCACTTTTGAAATGCAGGGATCTAGTAACTAGAAACTCAGTCCTGGTGAGAGTTCAGCCAACAGCAGATGGTGAATACTCTGTACTACTCCAACATGGCATCCTACTCTGTACATGGCATAGAGGAAGAAGTGCAGACATCTGAATCTCTGCTCTTTTGTAAAATTCTCATTGCTGCTTCTCAGAAGAGATGAATCCTACTTTAATTTATAAATTGTTGACATGAAGCATCAGCTTAAAATTGATGAGCTAGAGTTCTGTGCCCCAAAAGTTAATTGGGAGGAAGCTAACCTTTTCCTTTTCCACATCAGGCTCTGTTTTCTTAAGCAGAACATTTTAGTGCCCTATTCTTTGTCATAATCTTTTCAGTGTCAGAACTCATTTTTTCAGTCAGTCACCTACAGGCAGTAGGGGCAATGATTTTGTTGTATGATGATTTATGAGGGTGAACAAAGAATGACTTGTTTCATATGGCTTGTATTTCAGAAAATTCTGAAGGCTGAATGTAATCCAAGAAGTGAGCATACTGAAAATGATGGCTCTGGTGTTTAAAACAAAAAAGCCAATACAATTCTTCAACAAATTTAAAAGCAAGTGAAACAAAACCAGCACAGGGAGGATGATAATTTATGTGCCTTTCTGAGTGATGACTCATATTCATCCCTGCTGGGTATATATTTTGGAGAAGAATTTAGAATACCTCAAGCTATTTTCCTTCTTTTGCTCACTTCTCATCTGTATCACCAAACATCCCTACCGTGTGTTTTGGTTCTGAGGAGGAGGGGATTCTGTAACTCTGTGTGAATGCCTTGGATGGGGTCCAGCTATCACTGTAAGAATAGGAATAGGTTATATTTAATGCCGTTTTCTTTGTCTTTTTAACTCCACATCACTCCCGACATTGTTACACCAGACTGCAGAGAAGCTAGCTGCCTTTTGTGTTATGTTAGAATAGAATTCCAGTTAAATTTATTTTTTTTTCTCCACTGTCATTTGCCATTTTCTTTCCTTCTCACAACTCATCGGTTTTTCAGCAAGGTAAGAATTTTAACATACTTTTTTATTCCTATCAGGCCTTTTGCAATGCCAGCTATTCCCATGAATTCTGAAAATTTGGACTCTCTCCAGGAGAATGGACTGAAGCATCGGAGAAGGTCAGTGAAGCACCATTTTTCATTTTACACTGCTACTCTGACCACAACCGCTCTGCTCTCACCTTTTCTGTGGTAGTTGCTCTTCACTGCCCTAAGCTATAGACCTCAAGCTGATAGAGGGAGCTGAACTTCCAGAAGAAGGTGAAGACATGAGCTGCCTGCTGCTATCATCAGTTGCAGGGGAAGCTAGGTTGTTCCTGGCTGTGGGCAGCAGATGTTCATGAAGTAACTGCCAAAACAGTGTTTGGGGAAACAATACATGTGTTATTTGGCACCAGAGTATTAAGGAAGCCAATAGGTTGCCCACTTCTTCACTCAACGCAGTGACATACAATGAAGTGGAAGATGAGACTGTGCAGTCCCAAAGTCCAGCAGAGAATAAAGACTTAGGAATGATTTCCCAGACCTGTCAATTATGCATCCTGTGCAAAAGCTGAATGGAAATTATTCCAAGCTAGTGCAGTGCATGTATAATGCATGTAAAAAACCCTTAAAGTGTTAGTGTACATATAAGAATTACCAGTTGTCCTCTGGTACAGAAGAGTGCCCTTTTTGCCCTTTCCTAGGCTGACTATATAACTTCTTACTCTTACTACATTAAGATTAGCTAGGAATTCGCTTTGGCTCTGTTCTTTTATTCATGTGTGGCATGTCAGAATAGAAAGTTGTAACTTGTTTAAGATCTTCTTCTATCAAAATGCTTTAAAAGTGTACTTGGAAGTAAAAGGTTCCATTTGGCTTCACTTTTTTAACACCACTATTAAACCTAAAACTGGAATAAAAACAAATCGGGTGGGCTGTAATATTTAAAGTGCTAATAAAAGCTGGAAAAATCAGAACTAGGATTTAATGCCCAGGCTGAGTATTGCAGAAGTTTCCAAGCAGCAGCTAACCTTATGAAACAGCTCTGGGAATTTACCTTTTCTCCTAAAGAAAAAAACCTATTCAATAAAAGTTGAATAAATAAAATTAAATTTGAGATCTCTAGCATACTTTGTTAACACCAAAGAAGGTCATCTAGCTTCAGAGTGACGCTAAAGGAAATTAACCATCCATGTTCTCTTTTCTGTCTCAGTACCTTAAATGACTTCATATCCCTCCTTAATAAAGCTTTGTGAGGGCATTTGACATACTTTTTTACTCAGCAGTCAATTTGGACTTCAGTCAAAGGATTTTTCCTTGATTTTTGTAGCCTTGTCTTTGTAACATTTGGCCAATGGTAGTCATTATCATGAAAACGGCATCAAAATAAATGTCATTTATGGAAGCCCATGGTGCCTTCCTGACAAACCACAGCCTTTCTGAAGCTGCCATAGGAGGTTTCTTCTAAACTACACGTCACATTTCTTTTGGCTGTGATCGCTTTGAACTGTATCAGTGCCCCAGCAATCTCTCAGTAATGTAAAAATATCTGCTCCTTTAGTAAATATTTTGTGTTTTATGCATGGTGAAATGAGAAGAATATGTTCAGAACAAAGAAACTTGCTTTGATTTTTGAGGTGTTGCGTCTAAGTGGGGAGGGAGGGTGTGTGCATTAATTCAGAAGAAAGGTGTAATTTATTTTACCCAAAGTAAGTATAAAAATCAGTTCTTCAGTCTGTCAGGGCATTGTGTGGGCCAGTGGCTCCATGGGGGCTAAGGAATTGAAAGCTGGGAGTGGGGGGTTCCCCATGGGACTGGCAGGTCAGGGTCTCCCCAGCCAGGGCCTGTCCCACCGCCCCAGGCAGGGAGCAGGGTAGCCTGGGGGGCTGCCAGGATGAGGCAGGTGCAAGGTCAAGCTGGGAAGTCAGTCTGCAGGTCAGGGTCCAGGTCTGGGTCTGGGTCTGGACTGGTGGGGCCTGGGGCCAGGCAGGGGCATGGCTGTGATGCAGCAGGGGCAATAGCTCAGGCAGGGCCCAGCTCAGCTTAAAAGTATCTGCCAGGGGCAGGGTGTCAGCCCTGGCTGAGACCTCCCTGCAGAGGTGTCTGACAGCCTCTCGCCAGCATCAGCAGGGGGAGGGGGGCAGCCTCTCACACATTTCCTGGGGATATTGTCACAGCCAGGTGCCTGTATGCTAAATACAAGCGGCATGCAGAACAAAAAGGAGGAATTAGATGTCTGCATGCAGTTGCAGGGCTTCTCATTGGGATCTTGAAGGCGTGGTGGGGTAGCTCACACGACTGGATGCAGTGGTTGCAACAGATGGATGGAGGCTCTTTGCAAAGGAAAGGCCAGGATAGCAAGGAAGGGGAGTTGCGCTATATATGAGAGAGGAGCAGGAGTGCATGGAGCTCTGCCTTGGAATGGAAGGTGAGCCAGATGGGAAGTTATGCGTCAGGACCTGTAGGCAGACCAACATGGGTGACATTGTGGTGGATGTCTGTTATAGATCAGGAAGAAGTGGATGAGGTTTTCTTCAGACAGCTGGAATAAGGCTCATGTTCATAAGACCAGATTCTCATTGTGGACTTTAAACACCCTGATAACTGCTGGGAGGGCAACACATGAGGGCATAAGGAATTGAGGTGGTTTCCGAAGTGCCTTTATGACAACTGCCTGACACGGGTGATCACGGGGCTGATAAGAGGAGATGGTCTGCTGGATCTGATATTCACAAAAAAGAAATAATTGCTTGGGGATGTGAAGATTAGGGGTTGCCTTAGCTGCAATGCTTGTGAGATGGTGGTGCTCACAAGGTTCCTTCTCCGGGTTTCCTCCAGGTTCCTGAGGACTGGAAGAAAGCAAACATTACTCCTGTCCTCAAGAAGGGCAAGAAAGAGAATCCAGGGAAGTGCAGTCTGGATGGCCTCAGCTCAATCCTGGAAAACAGCCTCACCCTAAACCTAGAAAACATCTCCTGACATATTAACGACAAGAAGTTGGTTGGGAGTAGTCAACATGGATTTATGAAGTGAAAATCATATGTCATGAACCTGATAGCCTTCTGTGATGGGTTGACTTGCTCAGTGGATAAGAAGAGAGTAGTGGATGTTGTTTATAGTGTTGTTTAAAGCCTTTAGCAAGGCTTTAAAATCTGTTTTCTGTAACACCCATGTAGACAAGATGATGAAGTACAGACTAGACAAATGAACAATAGGGTGGCCTGAAACCTGGCTTAAATGCCAGTCTCCAAGGGTTGTGATCAGTAGCACAATGTCTGCCTTGAGGCCGGTAGTGGACCACCAGTGACACTAGGGCCAATACTGCTTAACATCTTCATTAATAGCTCGGACGGTGGGACAGAGTGCAGCCTCAGCAGATTTGCAGATGATAAAAAACTTGTGGGATTGTTTATTAGGCATGATGGTTGTGTGGCCATTCAGAGGGACCTCAACAGGCTGGAGAGATGGGAAAACAAGGTCTCATGATGTTCAACAAAGGCAAATGCAAAGTCTTACACCTGAAAAGGAATCATCCCATGCACCAGTATAGACTGCAGGCCAGGTGGCTGGTAAGTAGCTTTGCAGAAAAGAACTTGGGGGTGCTGGCAGACGATATGCTCTTGCAGCAAAGAAAGCCGAAAGCCCGCTGGGCTACATTAGGTAAAGCATTGCCAGCATATCAGAGGTGATCCTTCCCCTCTAATCAGCATCTGGAGTGCTGGATCATGTTCTGGGCTCCTCAGAACAAGGGACACATGGATATGCTGGTGTTAGTCCAGCCAAAAGCCTCAAAGATTATTATGGGCTTGGAGCCTCTGATATATGGGAAGAAGCTGAGAGAACAGGGACTGTTCAGCCTGGAGAAGAGAAGGCTCAGGGGGGATCTCATCAGCATGTATAAATACTTGAAGAGAGGGTGCAAAGAAGAAGGAGCCAGGATTTTTTTCAGTGGTGTCCAGTGGTAAGACAAGAGACAATGGACACAAATTGAAATAGGGGAAATTAATAAGAAAATGCTAATTTCCTGTAAGGCTGGTCAAACACAGGGACAAGTTGCTCAGATAGGTTGTGGGGTCTCCTTGCAAACCCTGTTTCCAGTTCATCTGATTTCAACAGAACAACAACAACAAAAAAACCCCAAACCTGAAAATGAGTTGAAATTTGCAACCTTCCCCAGCACTGAAAGTAGAAACCTGCTATGTGTGAGACAGACAAAAAACCTAATGGAAGATTAGGTTGCAGAGCTGACTTCTGGATGAGAAGGAAATGGCCTCAAGTTCTGTCAGGGGAGGTTTAGATTGGTTATTAGGAAAAATTTCTTTACTGGAAGAGCGGTCAGGCATTGGAACAGGCTGCCCAGAGAGGTGGTGGAGTCACCATCCCTGGCGGTTTTGAAAAAATGTGTAGATGTGGCACTTCAGGGCATGGCTTAGGAGGCATGGTGGTGTTGGGCTGATGGTTGGATTTGGTGATCCTAGAGGTCTTTTCCACCCTTAATGATTCTGTGATTCTATAACTTCTTATTCCACCAGTGCCATCTACTGTATATGAACTAGAAACAAACACCTCAGGAAAAATGATAATTTGCAGAAGTACGGCTTTTTGCATATTTACTAAATCATTGCATTCTGACTGGAGGAATTGCAAAGAACAGATGCTAACTGATACAGCAGCTCACACCCTACCGAGAGAATAATGCGGCAGTCCTTGCTCTACTTGCTAAAATATATTTAAATTTAAAATGGCCTTACATTGTTTAATTTCTCTGTGTTATAATGAACATTCATTTCACTGAATGATCCAATAGAAAAATTGGCTTTAGTTTTTATCCAAATTTCCTGAGGGCTTCAGAACAATAAACACTTTGGCTACACCTATTGGCATTTACTACACAACAGGGATATGTTCCTCCCATTCTGCTACATTGAGGAGGAAGAATATTATCACCTACATATCTCATTGTTACTTCCATTACAATTGCTCTCTTGTGATGCAATTCAGAAATGAAGCATTTATCATTAATGTAGTTTACCATGGAAACTCATGCAGGATAATCTACTTCTGCTGTGTCTATCGGTAGTAGAGAGGACTTTATTCTCAGATATCACTATGTTTCCTGGCACTACATTCTTCTGTCATGCTCTTGGCTGCAAATAAGGCTAAAGCAATAGCACTTATATATGTGCAAGTATGTGTATGTGTATGTACGATATATATGTGTGGGTGTATGTGCAAGCACGCACGTGCTCATACACACAAACATGCATGTGTATATTAAAGTACATGGTTAGGGGCAGGTTATGCCATCTTGATCCTCCAGCACAGGCCTGGTCTAGAACTAAATTGCTTCACTGTCCACTCTTCATGGTGGGAGGTGCTCATAGGGACCCTGATGTTACCCGCTACCCTGTGGAAGGCTCAGCAGAGCTCCCTTTCTCCAGCTTGGCATAAGAGTGACGAAGAGTGCAGGTAAGGGGAATTTCCTAGGCGAACAGTACTTTTGCAGGAAAATTGCAGTTTTGGTTTGATTGAAAGTATTTGTGAAATGGAGATTCTTTCTGAAAAATGAAAATGCTTTGTTCTGGTGTTTTCAAAGTGCTGTTTGAATTACATATTCCAAAACCATATTTCACTACTGCATTTAACAAAATTTATTTTGACTAATGGTAGTAATAACCTTACAAATAAGCTAAAGAATAAAGGGAGAGAAGATGCCTTGTTTGGGTTTGATGAAAATTTTTTTGTTACCTTAGGTGCTTTTTTCACTTCTTGTGACTCCAGTGAGAGAAATTAAAAAACAATACTTGGAATTGACTCAAAATGCCTTTCTTTTCTTTTTCAAAACACACATTGATTTACTGAGCATTGTTCTTGGGCTTTTAAAGTGTGTGCATAAGGCTTAATTTCGAGTGAGTTTGACCTGGATCAGGCTTGGCTAATAAGGGCCTAACCTAATGTAACCTCAACCTTAACTATGTTGTGGTTTGCACATCGGGTAAGTTAGGTGATTTAAACCTATTGGATCTCATTGATTATATTTAATTTTAGGCAAGACCTTATGCTAACATGTTTTTCTCCATCTACATTGGGGAAAAAGTGAGATTTAAACCAATTCCTAACTAATGAAGCTTGGGCTACCTGTTCACAGGATACAGAAAATCAGTGGTGCAGCTGAGAACTTAAACATGGAGTTAGTGTAGAGCTTTAATGACAAATCCATCCTTCCTATATAACAATTAATATCAGAAGGTAACAATTTAAAGTAAAATAGATATAAGAGAGCACCAATGTTCTTTTTCACCAGCTAATGGATAGCAGACAATCTCTGAGTGAACTTCTGAATCTGCCTGTGCTGGTTACAGATAAAGTTGTCCAATGAGTAGTTGGACAACTGAAAAATGGAGTCTTTTGTACAGATTTGCACTCCTCGTCCCCGTCTCCTTTCCAGTTCCCACATTCACTGTACTGTAAATTTCCTCGACATCTCCTTTAATGTTCCCTACAGTACTTGACTATCACTAATAAAATAAGTATTTATAAGAATTATGACAAAATGAAAATCTATGGTGATAAAGAAAGAAGGTCTTAAAAATATGAGCCATCTGTAATCTGATGCAGGAAAGGGTTTGAAGTGTGAATGCTGCTTGTATCTCAGTGGCTGGCTGATGCTGAAACCTGAAAGTGACAACTTTAAATATAAATCTACTTAAATATTTGATTACTGACTTTTTACATTATATTAATCAGGAAATATGTTGGTTCTGTAACTCCTAAAATAAAGAACTTAGGGACAACTGAATATAACATTATTTATTTTAATGTTTTATTCAATCAAATTGCAATTGCCAGGACTTAGAACATTCTCTCTCTCCACTTTCCACACAGAAATCATGATCCTTGCTGTGGATCAGAGGTTCAGGCTTCCTCACGATACAGACCCCTTGCCAATATAAGCTTGCCCAATTGCGTTTACTTGTCTATCCACTTCTTGATTTTAGTTGGTGGACTGGTCCCTCACAAAAAAAGACAAGAGTGTTTTTTCTTATTTCTTGGATTCCTCTTTCCTTGAGGAACCTGTAACTTGCTATACTTTGATTTGGGTTTATTTTAGGTTTCCTGTGCCCTCACAATGGCCCCTGTGGTGCTTATTCACAAATCTTGTGGGTGAGAATTCTTACTGTATAACCTGGAATACAGGAGTATTTTTCTGCCCTCTTCCTTCCATTCTGGTAAGACTCAACCCCCTGGCAGTGGCTGAAGATATTCACAGTACATGTAGGGTAAGGTATTTCCATCATAGCTGTGCTGGTACCCTGCTATCTTTGGCCTCATAAAAGAAGGCTAACACTGCCGTTAAAAGGGGAGTAGGAAAAGAAGAGAAATCTAGGTTCTCAGATCCAGTCAATTAAAATGTATTGCTTCATGTAGCTACAGGATGATGAAAAGAATTAATATTTTACAAATCACTTTTTCTAATCTCCTTTTGTGGCCTGCATCTTATGCAGTCTTGTAATTTCTTTTAATAAAATTATAGTTTAAATGTATGGCTTTGCACTGTTTCACATTTTTTCCCCTTTTGACATACAACACAGGGTACATTCTCTGGAAACAGAAGAAAATGGTTTCCTAATGCTGTTCCCAAGATGACTCCTGTTTGCAAGGCAATTTATTAGAGGCACTTACATTATCTATTCTAACCTATCCCATCTCTGGCTGGCAATGAATGCCCACATCGAATATAGTTATTGATCAAAAAGACTGTAAACAAATCTAAACGATGGGTTTATTAATGTGTCTTGTCAGAATGGAAATAACGAAACACATTTGACAAAGTAGACGCTGGTGAAGAGTCTCATGTCCATGTGGCCTCTTTTCTACATAGGTGCCCTGACAGGGGTTTATGGGTCAAAACTAAGGCTGTAACAAGGATCTAGCTGTTGTGGTTTTGACAATATAGGCAGGGTCTTTGTTAATCCATACATTTTTCTTGTATAGAAAGGCAGTAATTATTTCAGGCAGCAAAGGGTAAGCAAAACTTCAGGGGAAGAGATACGTAGAGGGCAGCAGGGCAATCCGCTGCCTCTTTTCCAAACCAGTAGACAAGTCGAAACACAGAGATTACGCATACCAATTTTTTTCAGGGAGCCAATAAACATGACATGTTAACATTAACATGACATCATTCCGCCCCCTTGCAGATAAGAAGGATCATAGGAGATAGATAAAGGAAAGATCAAACTTGCTCATCTTGGCACCAAAACCTTCCTTCTAGTGTCCATGCCCTGCTTTGGGCCAACCATTACTCAAGGTTTTGCTTAGACCCTTGTTCCTTCTAAAACCTTGGTCACCTTTCAAATGTTTTATACTATACCAAGGGTACTTTTAGCTATAAAAAACATAAGCATATATAAACTGGTTGATGAAAATTAGTGGTAGGATTTCCCAAGTTTTCTCAGTAAATTTTCATTATAGATATGGCATTAAGGAGGTAAAAAAAGCAAAGAAACAACTCACACTGGCCACTTGTCTCTTATTTATCAGACTTTACAGGAGCATGTAAGCTGGAGTCTGTTTTTAATTTTCATGCCTTGCATACATTCCCTGTATTGGCCTTTTAGCAAGAAATGGCAGAAAGCTGGAAGCTACCAAGTAAATTTACTGTTTTCAAAGTCACAACCTCCAAGTGACACCAGGGATGGTTCTGGTCAGGTACATGAGTGCACCATAAGTCCTAACTGCCCTGAGGAGCCTCACCTGAGACCCCCACCTATGCATCCCCCTTTCCATGGTCCAGGAGCCCTGTTTTGACTCAGCCCTGGGCTTCCAGCCCTGCCCTGAGCTATGCTGTGAGTGTGCCTGTGTGCAGCCTTGTCTCCTGCCAATCCTGATGTGACACCCCAGCTGGACCCCAGTACTGGCTCATCACTTGCCCTGTCTGTCCATGGATCCTGTTACTGACCCCTGGCTCTGCCCCCCATGCTGAGACCCTGTGGGATGGTGCCTGTCGGAGAGGGCACGGCCATCCATGAGGTCCACTCAGTTCCTGGCTCAGCCTTCACGTGTACTGCTGCTCTCCGACTGCCCTTCTCTGAGGAGTGGCTTTAGGACTAATCCTCCCATCCTTATTTATGGCATAGTGTGTGTGCCCTTTGTCCAGGTCCATTTTAAGTCAGTGGTGCTGCCTGTAGGAACAAAGACTATTATCTCAGTGAGCACTCCTGGGAAGACAGCATACTGCCACTCAATGTAAAACAGCTTGTGAATATAATCAGAGAATTATGAGCAACCAAGTGAGGTACTTGCCATGTGTTTCCTAAATACCTGGTGGTTATTATTGATCTTGGTAAGTTTGTGCTTGGGTCATTAACAGAACATGCAATGTCTAGACTGGTTACAGAGATTTTTTCAAATCAGTACCTTGATTTCCACGGGAATATCTTTTAATCTCTCTAGAGAAAGGGACTCATGTTCTCATTTCAAGACAGGCTATCAGGGTATTTCTGTGAAGGTGACTGTTACTAGCTCCATGCCAGTATTTCTTTGTTGTAGCTGAAGCTTAATATGAATGAGTTTTCTAGACTCAGCTGATTTCTTAGGAACTGTTTTTACTAAGCATCACCTTTATTGTATAACTTCCATCAAAAGGATCAAACAGGAGACAAGCAGCTCAGAGATTAATCACTTTTTTGTGAACTGCCCCATACACTTGGCTAAAACCAGCTCAGCTCTCACTGAACCCAGGGGTTCTCTACAGAACAGCACAGCAGAATCTATAGGTTGGATGATGGTCCAGATTTTCAAGAGGCAGTATGACAGCAGTGGAGGAAGCAATGAATGTAATTCTCCAAGGGTCTGAAAACAGTCTTTTACTTGCACTACCAAATTGCATTTTATGTAGCTTTGTATGTACCGGAGGCATTACCTTCCAAACGATAGTATTTTGTGGGTTATTATCACTTCAACACCCCAAAGAGGTAGGATGATTTTAAGAAAACAGCAGCTGCCTATAAAGTTTTACTTTCTTCTCTTGGATTTTCAATATTTTTAGTTTAATCACTTCTAGTGCAAGAAAGTGGCTTTTATGCACTTTAACAAATTTAAGGGTTTTTTTTATGATAAGTGTACCAAGACAGTATGAAATATGAGAATGATAGCATCATGTAACCAATAAGCATGCCTTTTAAGTTCCCGAGTTATAAAATCAGAGTACCTTATTTCAAAGGAGGGAAAGAAGGGGGGG
>VZTV01072014.1:0-14152 GCA_013400875.1 Anhinga rufa | reverse complement strand
TGTGGAGTCTCCTTCCCTGGAGACATTCAAACCCCGCCTGGACGCGGTCCTGTGCCCTCTGCTCTGGGTGTGCCTGCTCACGCAGGGGGGTTGGATGAGGTGATCTCTGGAGGTCCCTTCCAACCCCTACCATTCTGTGATTCTGTAATTCTGTGATCTTCCAGAGTACAGCTACACAAACATTGTGGTGATGCACCGTGCATGCCTTCACCATCTCATAAAGTGAAATTCATATCTTTTTTGAGGTTCCTTTGCCATTAGTCATATAAACTAAGGTTCCTGTTCATGAGCTGTTATCCAAATACTGTAGTTGTATTTGAATGGTTTATCTCAGATCCAGTTGTGAAAGAGTTCAGAGTGTGGGTCTCAGAAGGTAAGCTGAAAGGTGATTTTACAGTGTTAGTTGCTTAACAGTAACTGCTTTTGTTTATATTTTTGCTCTGTGACACTCTATGATGATTACACAGTGACTTTTCAATCTTCAGCTTGGGAATAACCCACCAGGCCACAGCATACGGAGTGTGCATACTGACAGTGGCCTTTGGATAATGGCAAATTGACTTTCTCCTTTACTTCACAATTGCTTCTTCATGTGCCATTCTAGAGAGTAAATTAGCTCAAACTTGGAAATTATTTGGGAACATAACTCCTATTAATATGCAGGTTTCCATGGCATTTATGAAGCATTTCTTCCTTTTGTAAATTACTGATTTTGTTGACAGCAAAGTATTATCTTGCCAGATATTAAACCTCTGCAGCTGCCAGAGACTTGAGCTGGATATCAAAATGTGCTCAAAGGATCACAGGGACACAAAAATATTTTTCAGCTTGGAGAGCCTACTGAATCACTGAAAGGGGAGGACAGCAACTCACTTTCTGATTACCATGGAAATACTGACACTCCAGCCTGTGGAGAAAGAACAGGTACTACAGATCTAAATGGGTTTCGGTGCCAGATTTTTATTTCTCAGATACTACTGGTGAGCATAATGGTGACAGAGCTGTCTGTGATTGGCATCTTCATGCCATTGGTTCACATTTCCTCCCACTATTTTGCTGGACCCTTTGCCTTCACCCTTGTGGTGCTGCTTGTGACCCTATAGCAAATAAGAGGACACTTTTGCTAAATTCATCATTAGGAGGACAATTGCCAGTTGACTTTCAACTCTTTCATCAGCTGTCATCACCCACATTCATTCGATGTTGCTTCATATATACCCACCTGAAATTGCCCATTGCTCTTTTATGCTTGATAACACTCCCCCAAGCAGCTTCCAATATAGCCACCCCCTTGAGAGGTCTGCTAAACACACTTAGTTGAGTCACCTGCATTTCTTTGACTGTATGTTCTGGGAAAATTTGAGACTGTATTTGTTACAACTCAAGAAAATGGAGTCCAGGAATGAACTCCTAGCAAGGATGAGATTAATCTCATCTAATGATGCCCTCCTAAAATCAGGCATGCAGTCAGACCTAGTTATATGAAGTGTCCTGTATTTTCACTAGTAAGGACTCGCACTAGGTGATTTACGTTATCTACCTTCAGTGGCAAACCTACCTCTCTATGCTCAAGTACTTCTAATCACATAATGATTTTTCTGTAGTAATTTTACTGTGAATATACAAGTACCTCAATTGTCTGTTAGTATCTACATGTTCTGGTAAAAAACTACAGTGCTCTGAGTTTTCAAAGTGTTTTTGCTTTGAAAAATACAATCTAAACTTCTTATTCAGTTGTCACCAAAATCTGTGGAAATAAAAGGAAACTGCACACAAAAGATCAGAGGGTAGTGTAAAATGGACATGGTATAAAAAGAAGAAAGTACATCAGGAGACTAAAGGACATGGCTGAGGGTAAAGGAAGAAAACAATTTTCCTTCCACTTCTGTCTTTTAAGATTTCAATATTTAATTAAACATTGAGTATAATAAGATGTAATAACCATATCCTGGGCTAATAAAGTCCTTGGCCTTCAGCCACGGAATCTATTAGTCCAGGTTATGTATATTACCTTATAAACAAAAGGTGCCCTCAAGTTATTATTATAATCAGGTTCTTGAGTTTTTAATTTCCACTATGGAAAAAGTAATAGGAATGTGTTCGGCTAAAGCCAAAAGAAGTAAAGTAAGTCAGAATGAGTAATCTGATTAGGACTTTTCAATATGAAAATGTCCAGGTGGATGTTGTGTTTGTGTACATTGCTTTCAGATGTTCAAATAAAAGAATCAAGTGTCTGTTTTCAAAGATATTGGAGAGCTTTTATTCCGGTTAAAATGTTGAACTAAGAAGTTGTGGTTTGTGCTGGCCTCATTTCTCTGAAAAACATTCACATACTTTTGTGTGTTTGGATTGGCATAGTCTTAGGGTTTTGGGCTTAGTGTACTGTATTTTGAGCAACCTGATCTAGTGGAAACTGTCCCTGCCCATGGCAGGGGTGTTGGAACTAGATTATCTTTAAGGTCCCTTCCAACCCAAACCATTCTATGATTTTATGTTTCTATTTTATGTTTCTATGTTTTTATGTTTTTATTTGCCTATCTCATTATTTAATATGGGTGTGAAAGCATGATAAAACCCCTTGTCTCAAAGTGATGTATTTCTTATATATTTCAATGGTGATGAGGTCATATATTAACTACAATGATCAGCCCTCCTTGGTGAAGGCTGGCATTTTTCCAGTCATCTGCTGTAGAACAGATGAATTTTGGCTATCCTTTATTCAAGTAGTTTGCAATATGTTTTCAAATAATAAATCTACATTTAATGCCCTTTACCTAGGAAGAATATTGACTTATAACAACTTAGTGTCATAAGTACAGACTGCCGTGAAATTGCTTCTCCTCCGCAGTGCTATTTGTTTCTAGGCTTAAAAATGTAATGAAGGCAAGTAAAAGAGGAATTACCTAAAAATTCAAACATAATTAAAACACATTAGAAAGTAATTCTTTCTTTGATTGCAGAACAGGATACAATCTCAGTTCTTTTTGACCCGAGGTTACTACTGTTAACCAGTAGTCCCAGGCACTGCAAAATGTACATGGATTACTTTGCAAATGTCAGTGTGACAACTCTGCAAACCTCACTGGGCACCTACACCCGCCATTATCCCCCTTCTACTCAAATATCATTTAAACAGTTTGCATCTTGACTCTTAAGAACAGGACAGTAGTGAGGCTGCATGATTTTAAGTTTCTTTTAAATGTTTAAATGTTTGAGATGGAAGCTGTACCGAATATTCATTTACTTCACACACGATACAACACAGTACAGTTGGGAAAAAAGCAAATTCTTAAAGGCACTAAAACCCCAATAAATTCCATAAATAGTGCTTTGGTTGAACAAACAATGAATATTTAAGAAAAATCCCTTAGCTACAATATTTAAATACAGTAAATGAAGACTCTGTTCCACTGAGGCTACCCTGTTGCCAACTGTCATGGTTTAACCCCAGTCTGCAACTGAGCACCACATGGCCACTCACTCACTCCCCCTGCCCGGTGGGATGGGGGAGCGAATCGGTAGAGTAAAAGTGAGAAAACTCATAGGTTGAGATAAGAATAATTGAAATAAAATAAAACAGTAATAGTAACTACAACAACAACAATAATAGTAATAGAATATACAAAGCAAATGATGCACAATGCGATTGCTCACCACCTGCTGACCAACGCCCAACCAGTCCCCAAGCAGCAGGCCCCTGGCCAGCTTTCCCCTAGATTATATACTGAGCATGACATCCATTGGAATAATCTCCCCAGGGAAGTGGTTGACTCGCCCACGTTGGACACCTTCAAGAGTCGTCTGGACGGGGTACTGGGCCATCTTGTTTAGACTCTGCTCTTCCTAGAAAGGTTGGACTAGATGATCCCTGAAGTCCCTTCCAACCTGTGATTCTGTGAATCTGTGAATATGATATGGAATATCCCTTTGGCCAGTTTGGGTCAGCTGTACTGGCTGTGCCCCCTCCCAGCTTCTTGTGCATCTCCAGCCTTCTCAGTCAGTAGAGCATGAGAAGCTGAAAAGTCCTTGATTTAGTGTAAGCACCACTTAGCAACAACTAAAACATCAGTGTGTTATCTTATACTAAATATAAAACACAGCATTGTACCAGCTACTAGGAAGTAGCCAGAAGCCGAAACCAGGACACCAACATTAAAGTGACTTTGGATGTAACCTTCCAGGCATATGAAAGAGGAACATCTGTCAGACCAGACTTACCTGAATGTGAACACTTACACACAATATCCTTTGTCTTAGCCTTCAAAAGTTTTCCATGCACACTCACCTGCATGATCCATAATTCTTTCCAGGATTGGTATCTGCCGTGTGAGGCTGTAGGAGCTCTCCCAGATTCTGTGGTCTGTTGTGGCAACATTACCAGCTGCTCTCAGGTTTAATCAAAGATTGCTTGCTAAATATTGAATATAAAAAGTATTTCACAGAATCACAGAATGTGCAGTTGGAAGGGACCTTGAGAGATTATCTTGTCCAACCCCCTTGCATGAGCAGGCACACCTAGAGCAGGGGGCACAGGACCGCATCCAGGCGAGGTTTGAATGTCTCCAGGGAAGGAGACTCCACAGCCTCTCTGGGCAGTCTGTGCCACTGCTCTGGCACCCTCATAGTTCTGCATGCTCACACTGTCTCATGTATTGAACTAAAGATCTCCTTTGCCTATAATTTTTAAGCAAATAAAGCTTATTTCGTTCCTATAAGATTTCCATCTTCCTTCACTGTTGCATACAACATGTTGGTTCTTCTCTCTTCCTTTTCTTGCCAAACTGATGGACAACCAAAATCTTTTTATGTTGACAATTTGGAATACTTTTTTTTAGGGTTATTTTATAGCTCATGCAAAGAACGGACTAAACTGCTTGTCCAAAAATTACAGATAGACCAGTGCAATCTTTGTGTACAAGTCCATCGATGATGCTGTAACATTCTGTTATACCCCTGACTTTTGGGTTCATGAACAATATATATCTGTCAGTAGATGTTAACTTTAGGCTTAAAACATCTCTACGAGGCAGTTCATAAATCACTGATTGCTAGAAATCAAGTGTATTATTTATGTTTATATAAATAAAGGGTCCTTTATTTAAATAAAGGGTCCATTTATAAGGGAAGGGTCTGTCTCTGACATGGTCTTTTAAATATCTTCTTAAGAATTTGTTGTTGGCTGGGTGCTGTTGGCCACACCTGTGTGGCAGGTGTTGACTTCCTAGCAGGCCTTTTCGTCTTTTACAGAATACAGTAAATGTGGGCTAGTTTCATGTATAAAGCCAGTCTAATTGCAATAGCAAAACTACAAAATTTATCTTCTGCCATGACATAACCTAAATCTATATTCTTATTGCTATCAGTGTGCAATGTTATTTACTGAGTGAAATCATTGCTCCCTATGGCACCAAGCAGTTATTCTGCACAAGTGTTTGTTTGTGTTTGCCTATGCAAGAATAATTTAACAAATCTCTTATGAATCCCTCAAGAAGAAACAGCTTGGTTCAGATTCAGAAAGGGCTGTAGGCAGTGCAAATTCCACTCCCAGAGTCAAGTTGTGTAACTGCAGATGCTGCAGGTCTCACCTTGGCCATGCTTACATCTATTTGTGTGCATTCTGCACTGGCATGTTTTGTACCAGCACGATTTTCTTAAATGTGTGGGAACATGACAGGTAAGACTGGTGCACAGTCCAAAGAGACTTTTTGATGCACACCTGTGTACAAGGTGACACGATGGATGCACCCCTCCTTGTGTGGTAGCGGAGAGCTGAGCATCAAGCTACCACATTTCTTAGCTCAAGGACCCTATGTATTCAGTCCAGTTAACTGGTGGGTCTCAGGTCTGGCAGCAAGCTTGTATGAGCATCTGCCAATCCTACCACACCTGGTGTGATCTGCTGATCCGTATGCTATAGTGCTCTCTACCGTGTCTGCCCACTGTAGCAGGAGAATATCCTCCTAGGAGTGGAATCTCTGCTGCTGTGACAAAGCCTTTCCACAAATGATATTTGCAAAGCAAGGGTGAAAGATGCACCCTGTTTCTTAATATCATTTTGCTTGGGATTGTGAGATACTTCCAAGTAAAAACTGGATTGAAATGTAATATGGAAGAACTTCAAGCAGCAGAATTTTGCTATGAGTAATCTAAAGTGGAGCTCTGAGTTCCATTTGAAATTAGCTTTCTGGGAAAGCAGTGGTTGTAGAAGCTTATTTTTATGCAGTCATGGTTGGAGATTATTATTTTTTTGTCTTCCAAAAGTGGGTTATATTTAGTCTAGGTTTAGAAATCATAAGTGTAATGCATCATAAGTATCACTGAGCTTGAGTGGGTAAAACCAATGGTGGTATTTACTACGGAACCTGGGGGATGTCTCTAGAATATAAAGATAATGTATTTATGGAAGCTGAGGTTATACACTCTTAAAGAATATTTTGAGATCTGTCCCCTAGAAGATACTGCAAAATATTACTTAAGTAGGCTGACCCTTCATGGGGTAGTTGGTATTCCCTGGAGATATAATGGCTGCAACTAATCTGTAAGATGACTGAGAAAATTAAGTATTGATTTAAGGGTAGGTCTGATGTTGCACAGTGTTATTAAATTCAATTCAGTGGTGTTAATTCTACATTTCACACTTTTTTAGAAGATTACACCATTATTTTAGTTTCCCCAGCAACATGGTCCTTGGATTATTTTTACTCAGAAAATCTTGAGAAAAAATATGAGTAAATAGAACATACATGTGTGTATAAAAAATTTTTTTTCTTTTAAAACTGGTCATGTTAGGACTCATCTTTGCTTTGATTTTCTCATATCAGATTCACACTAAATTCCTGACTTAGGTCAGGAATGTCAAATGTTGCCTTCAATCTTCCTTTATAGTTTTACTGTGTTATAGGCTCTTGTGGAGTTACATTAAACAGGAATTATACTTCTAAAACCATAAAGGTTTTAGTAGTACCTCTATGTTTAAAAGCTGTGTTTAAGTCTGCTTCCTGTCCGGAAACCTCTGACAGCTATTGCATGCCATCCCACATTAATGCCAAATCACAGTCTGATTTTGCATCTGCTTGTGCTGCATGTCCTTTTAATGTGGCATGCGTAAATAAGGGCCTGTGGGCATTGCACCCTTGTTGAAGTCAGGCCCAAATGCTGTTAATGGGCTAATTCTGTTTTACGATTTTCCCGATGTAAATCGAGCTAACTAGATCATAAATAATACTTTAGCTGACTGCCTTTAATATTTGCCAGTGTGACTAAGTGACTGGTAGCCCAAAGAACAACACTCATTCATGGAGCTGCTGGTGGCCTCCACTTCAGCAGCCATCTCTCCAGAAAAGAGGGTAGAGTTAAAATCCTGAGGCAGAGCTCTGCCTTCTTTCCCTGGCTGTGCCCATGTGACAAGGCGAGGATCATTCCCATGCCAGGCTGCACTGCTGGCTTTCCATCCCGCTGCTCAGAAAGCTATCTCCTAGTGCAGGCAGCTGCTTCTCCCTCTGTTGCACTTGGGTGCAGGAGTCCTTTGCGTTTAGTATGACTCTCCTGTGACCCTAAACCACAATAATTTTTTGGTCTGCTTTTTCCAGGTCAAAGAAGCTGAAGTAACATGAGGGCTGAACTGCAACTCCTCAGTGTGGTATTTTTACAGCATGAAAACAAGGATGTATTTTATCTGCCCTGGGATGTGGTGTAAGGATCTTGAGGGTTCAAAGCCTGGTGGGGTAGTGATGGAAGGCTGCATTGAATAGATGGCAGCAAACCAAGGTATGTCATCTATATATCTATGTTGTGTGGTCCTGGGTGAAAATTATCCCTTGAACTGTGCCTGGGCACTGTCTTGAAGGCACTGGTTGCCCAGTGTCCCAAAGCAGAGCCAGGGGAGAGGGAGTCACTAATGGTCCCAAGCTCAGTACTTGAACTCACTCCCTGGAAAACCAGATGTGCTCCCTTTCCTAACAGCAGGTCAAGCAGTTAACATAAATGCTCCCGCAGACATATTTTCCCTTCTCATATAGAAACAGAAAAAAAATCTTTACTGTGAGGAAGACCCTGGAATTATCTCGGGTTTCCACTACTATGTCTATATTGCTTTGAAGTTTTTGCTTCCACCTGCGTGGTGAGATTTATATGTTTCTGTAATTCCAAAAGGCAATATAAATTCTGAAAATAGATTTCCCAGTCTCTGAAAGCAATTGTTATCTTGGAAGCAGAGACAACCTTGAATGAAATATAAGTGAGGGACAGAGCGAGGCAGAGAGGGTGAACTTCATCTTGCAATTCTGCCTTCTGCTGCTGTGTGACCTACAGAGATAAGAGTGGGGTGAGAAAAAAAATTGCATTGTTCATGCTAAATTAGTCCCAAGATGCTTCTGAGCAAAAATTACTGACTGAACCACATGTTTCGGTAGTGATTAGGTAGTGTTTTGTTTTGACTAATTTTATGTACACTGGGAGCTGAAGTGAGACCATATGTTTTATGTGTTGTAATAACCTTCTCTTAAAATCTAAAGAGTTGGTGTTGGATTGAAACACTCTGCTTAAAGAGAGAGATAAATATTTAAGAGAGAAATATTTTAAAAGAGACAGACAAATTAAACTAGCAACCGTTAGGAAAACCTTTACAGTGTTAAAAGATCCAATTGAACATGTCAGCTGATCTTTTAAATATGGAATGTTAGTAAGTCCATATCATTATTATTATTATTATGAGTACATGCTATTATGAGGATATCTTGGTATAAAGAATCCAGTCATATAAACAAATGTATTTTTAAAAACTACCAGAAACTGCTAGGAAGATAGATACTTGTATTGGGTTTGCATGGTAAGGTTTGGGTAGCAGGGGTGCTATAGGAGTGGCTTCTGTGAGGAGCTACTAGAACTTCCCCTGTGTCTGACAGAGCCAAGGCCAGCCGGCTCCAAGGCCGACAGACCCGCCGCTGGCCAAGGCCGAGCCCATCAGCAATGGCGGTAGCGCCTCTGGGATAACAGATTTAAGAAGAGGGGGGAAAAAACCCCTATGCAGTTGCAGCCAGAGACAGGAGTGAGAATATGTGAGAGGAACAGCCCTGCAGACACCAAGGTCAGTGAAGAAGGAGGGGAGGAGGTGCTCCAGGCGCTGGAGCAGAGATTCCCCTGCAGCCCGTGGTGAAGACCATGGTGAGGCAGGCTGTCCCCCTGCAGCCCATGGAGGTCCACGGTGGAGCAGATATCCACCTGTAGAGGACCTCATGCCAGAGCAGGTGGATGTCTGGAAGAAGCTGTGACTCCCTGGGAAGCCCACACTGGAGCAGGCTCCTGGCAGAGAGAGGAGCCCACGCTGAAGGAGGCTTGCTGGCAGGACTTGTGACCCCATGGGGGACCCACGCTAGAGCAGTCTGTTCCTGAAGGACTGCACCCATGGGAGGGACCCACGATGGAGCAGTTCATGAAGGACTGCAGCCCGTGGGAAGGACCCATGCTGGAGATGTTCATGGAGGACTGTCTCCCGTGGGAGGGACCCCATATTGGAGCAGGGGAAGAGTGTGAGGAGTCCTCCTCTTGAGGAGGAAGGAGCAGAGACAAGTGTGATGAACTAACTGCAACCCCCATTCCCCGTCCCCCTGCGCTGCTGGCAGAGGGGAAGTAAGAATGGAAGGGTGGGGGGAAGGTGTTTTAAGATTTAGTTTTTATTTTCTCAATACCTTGCTCTGATTTGATTGTTAATTAATTAAACTAATTTCTCCAAGTCAGCTCGGTTGCCCGTGACAGTAATTGCTGAGTGATATCCCTGTCCTTACCTCGACCCATGAGCCTTTCATTATATTTTCTCTCCCCCTGCCCTCCTGAGGAGGGGGAGTGATAGAGCAGCTTTGGTGGGCGCCGGACATCCAACCAGGGTCGTACCACCACAATACTCTATAACAGATCTTTATCACACCATTCATGCATTTGTCACACTTTTTAAAACACTGCTCTCCCTTCACAGCCCTCTGGATTCATGGTCATTAGTATTCGGCATTTTCACGGGGTTCCGGAATACATGAGAAACACATCTTCTCTTAACGGTTTTGTTTTCCACCATGAATTTCCTTTCACTTATGCAAGTAAATCTCTACTTTTTTCACCTGGCCTCATCTGTGTCTGTCATTGACTTAGCAGAGCAGTGGGTTTAACATCCTAGCTCAGCCGTATTACATTGTAGTTCATGTACCAGAGAGCCATCAGCATGTCCAGCCACACAGAGCTGTCGTAAATCTTATTCCTAGCCTGGCTGCTTTTCCTAGGGCAGCTCCTCTGTTCAGCTTCTTCAGTTAATTTCTATGATATAGAAATGTTCAGATATCACTTTTCTACAGGAAAAACCCCACCCCAAATGTAGGTAAATTGCTGGTGTTAAAGTGTGGCAGAATTCAGGCTATAAGGAATCTCCAGAGAAAGAGGCCTGCAGGTGGATGCCTGCCGGGTACCTAGTTTTCATCATTTATATGCACAAATTTTCTTACATTTCCCAATATCTGTATGTTTCCTGTTGGTTGACAAGACAAAGACAAAAACAGGGAAAAGGGAAGACTTTAATTAGTAAGCTTACTAATGACTCAACAGTTTTTGAGGCTGGAGTTTCTGTGTGGAAGGGTTGGAGTCAGGCTGGAATAGAAAGGGCTTGACTCGGCTGTCCCCAGGTGGACATCTGGTGCTAGAGCCAAGACAATATAGGCTATTTATCGTATCTACATGGTGCTGGTAGATGTGACCTGTGTCCTTTTGGAGATACAGCTGCAGACCAGGTGGCATATCCTGGAGTATCTCAAACGGTGCATTGTTTGGGCAGCTACATCAGGCCTCAACAGTACAGGATTCTTCAAACTATTTTCCCCTCTCGTCCTTGACTGGGAAGCAGCACTAATGAGACTGATGCTGCTACTTCTTTTCTCTCTCTCTCTTTCTATCCCTACTAATGGAGCCACTAATGGCAGTTTTAGTCCTGCAGTAATTATTACTCTGACCTGAAGCACAAGCTCATTGAGTGGAGTCAACTAGTAATGATTTTCAGTCACAAGTGATTTGAATGATTTTGAACCAGTGACCTAGCTGTTGAAGTGAAAGTTGCTATAATTATTCCTCCAAGCAATTTTATTTCCCCTGAATTAGTTTGTTTTACTATTCTTCTCACAGTTTCATAAAAGAAACAAGAGCTGTATGTCTGAAGGCAAGTCTAAATTGATAGTAATTTAATCTCTCCACCTGTGTCTACACATGAAAAGGAGATGCCTGAGCTAATGGAGATCTGAGGTAGTGAATCCATGTACTGCAGCACTGCATGCAGTTGAATACATCCCACCACTGATATGCTAGTGAATGTGTGTCCAGAACCACTTAATTAAAGTCTGCAAGGAGTTCAGTCACAATGTTGCCACTTACTGTTGCAGGTCTTTGCTAGTTCAGGTATTCCTTCACTATGCTCTATTTCGCTGTGTAGATGCATTGTCTGTAATTTGTCCTGTGCAATCCTATGTCATGAGTTCTGCCCTACTTTTGAACCCATTTATTTTACTAAGGTATCAGGTCCTGCTGCACAAGATGCAGACTTCTCATGTTGCCTGAAACCAGCTCTGACAGCCTGGCCTGGTATCACTTCATGGGGTTTTTTTGGCCAGTCGGGATTGACGAGTTGTTTGTCAGCCTGACAGTGGGCATGGCGGGTGTGCGTGTTCAGGGATTTGTGTGATGCTATTGTTCAAACTCCTCCTGTGAGGAGCAGGGAGTTGGACTCGATGGTCCCTATAGGTTCATTCCAATTTGAGATATTCTATGATTCTATAAAACACTAATTACTGCATATGTGAACTTCCCCTAAGCTACCTGTTTTTCAAAGGTGGGAAAGACTGGAATTCCCAAACTGCAGGATTTTCTTCTAGCAATTCATTCTTCTAGAAAGGTTTAGGCAAGTTATTAATTTCCGCAAGGATTTTTTTCCCTTACCCTTCAGCACTTCATAAACCAGAGGATACCATGAATGAACACTACTGCAGAAAGCCCTGACAAAGGGGTACAGATTGAAAATTTTGTAGACATTAGGAATTTACATGCATGGATAGACATTGTTCTTTCCTAGTGACAAACCATCAGCTTCTATCAGCATTACCTTCCATTTGGAAGGAATAGCTTCTTTCTGGCTTATGAAATTCTTTTTTGACTTACCCTTTCTGGCTTGTGAAGCTGTACAATTGTTTGTAATGCATTGTCCTGGCTTCCAGAAAAGTTTTTCATTGTTTGTTGCAATTAGGTTTTAAATCATTAGGGTCAGAAGCTGTCAATGTTCATAGAGTTTTTAACTTCTGGTAAGTCATACAAGTTTTGCAGTTAAAGCATTGACATCTCAAATGTAGATTCAAATGTAATTTTCTTTCTGGTTAGTTGGAGAGGGTCTGAAATGATACTTCATTGTATTGCTTTCCTTTTTATATATTTCAATAATACCTTTTGGTATACCTTTGGCTCTTCATTTTTCTTACAGTTGGGTGAGCAGACTGATACATTTAACAAAAAGTGAACCTCAGCTGCTTGCCAACATGAACAGTGAAGGTGTTCATGAGGCCAGATCTGCCTACAATAAAGCAATAGAAGACCAACAATGCTCTGCAAACAAAACCAAGCCAGTGAACCAGTTCCGTAGTTCACGTGAAGAAACCACTGAATTAGACAAATGAAACAGTATGTTTTATTTGGCACAGTATGTTTTATTAGACAAATAAAACAGAAATTGGAGACCAGGATTCCTCCACTGGGGCTGAGAATCATGCTCCCTTTTTCACTCTCCTTCTTCACTGTTCTGCTAAATTTGAGGTTTTTTTCTACACACTGGAACACCTTCAGTGGTAGAAATGAGGAACTATGTATTTCCTCAAGTAATCTGTAGTACTTCAGATGGAGCCTGAGGGACAAGACATATGGAGTTCTTCTATTCAAAAGGAGGATGGATGTGAGCCTGTGTATTTCATATGCTAAATGAGTGCCCAGAAAAGGCTGATAGTTTGAGAATTAATGCCATAGACTAACTTTTTTTTTCACTTTTTATCTTGTCTTAATTTTTTTTTATTGTTGTATTGGACTAAAGAGATGCCTTTCATTCAATCTGCTGCCTCTTAGTACTGCCCTTGGTGTCTTTTCAAACAGAATAACTGAATTTACACATCTACCTGTTCATGTGTAGCACTCTAAGAATGGCTCTCCTGAACATCATCTTTGTACAGGATGCTGTTGTCTTCTGTATTACCCCAACTCTTAAAAATCTTGTGTCTGAAATAATTCAACAAGCATCAGCAGATTTTTGCTGCAAGAACCACACACTTGTGTTGGGCAATTGAAACAAATAACTAATTTCCATTACATATGGAAATTGCTCCCTACAGAGGACCCACTCAAAATGTGTATGTTTTTAGGATTCTGTTTGAATATCATGTTGTGAAGGACTCTTGACATTTATCCACATTCATTTCCAGGGTGAAGGATGGTCTGAAGTGAAAAACATCAAATGCCATAGATTTTACAAAACTTGTTCCTGTTTCATGTCATGCCATGTAGTCTGTGATAATCTTGAAGTCTGTGAAGTCTACAAGTATAGTCTATGAAATCTGTTACAGCCCAGAATTCTATGATAAATGATCCATGGGGAAAAAAAAAAAGGAGGTGGCAGCTTGAGATTACTGAATCTTTATTTATTCTGTAACAAATTCCTTGTGTTTTTACACATTGGGAAAATTCATTTGAGTAAATTGGACTGTGCTCATTTTTCAGGTAAACTTTGTGGTCCAAGGAATTCTCTTTCAGTATTACCAAAAGCAGATGTTGCCATTTGTAAATATTCATTAACATCAGGGACATTTTTGGCTTTTTTTTTCCTTTTCTTTCCAGTAGACATATTTGAAACACGCAACTGCCAAAGCAATGTAACTGATGTTTCAGATCCCACAGAGTTTCTGAATCAATTTCCTGGCTTTGAAGTTCTCTGTTCATATATGTATACTTGTGCATGTATATGTGTGTGTGCTGGTTCATGCAGACTAGATTTGGTACATTTCATTAATTTAGGTTGTTTTTCCTCCCCTCACCAATAGCTGGGAAGTATTAATATTTACTTAATTTACTTCACTATTGTAGCAATGATGTG
>VZTV01072012.1:0-12299 GCA_013400875.1 Anhinga rufa | reverse complement strand
AAAAAAAAAAAGCGTTGTTTTCACAATGAGGGGCATCCACTGTAGTGAAGCGGATGAGATTTTGCATAATTTGGGGAACTGAGCCCTTGTTTCCTACCCTCATGCTAATTACTGCCTTTGGGGTGTTTTGAGAGGGAGGTCAGCAAGTTCTGACGTGAACCAGGGGTGGGTGGGATTTTCCCTACTGGTGACCAGAGATAGAGTGAAAGATCTGGGTACAGGACACTAAAGATAGCATCTGCTTGTGCTAAATCAAGTTGCTCACTTAAAGCTCTATCATCTGAAGTGAGCCTGGCATGGTGGGCCAAGCGCCGCTCCTTTTAGCAGTCGTGAACTCATAGGCAATGCAAGGAGTCCAGCTCCAGTCCCACCAAAGNCAGTCCCACCAAAGTACCTGGTGATGCTGAAATGGTGCTAAAGCCCAGTTACCTTGAGAGGTGGAAGAAAATGGCTTTTGAGCTGCTGCCTCAGCTCAGGCCCAAATGTCAAAGCAGCCAGTGTTGGATCTCCCTGTTAACACTTTCCCACGCGGCTCCTCTGTCCCCATCAGAATGTCATCTGTTACTCCTGAAATCTTTAGTAACTTATTCTGGCTCTGGTAACACTGGAAGAAATCCAGAGCGATTTCAGTGGAGCTATTTTGTATTTGTGTTTTCAGTAGGAATTGTACCTAGAGGTTTTAAGTTAATCGCATGGTCATTTTTCCTCTGTATATTTAACCACCGAAGTTAATTAACATTTGAAAGTTTCACAGGCTGCTTCTTTCATTATCTCAGCTATCTGTGGTAAAAGGCGGTGTGGCAGGAGGGTGATAGTCCAGCTGAAGTTGTGCAGATAGGAAAAATGCTGGGAATGGTTTCCAGTGAATCCCAGGGGTTTGGGTAGTTGGACAAGGGGATAAAGGTGAAGGTGAGGATGCGTAAGCTGCCATGGTATGTGTTGCCTGTTGACTTTCCATGTAGTAAACAAAATTACCAGATGATTGTTGGCGTGTGTGGTTTTTTCTTTGAAGAGAATATTTTAAGCAGGACTGCGATTGATAGTCCTGAACTGTAGGGGACTAATGTTCCTGTGCTCCAGCTGGGAGAAACTAATTCAACATCTTGTGTTGTAAACACTCACTCATTTTAACTGATTACACCTCCAATGTTCCTCAAATCACTAAAATTACTAATTGCTATTCCTTACACATCAGAGAGTGAATCCTGAATAATTAACCCCAAATAAAATTAGATGAATTGGCCCTTTTAATTAGAATCCCTGCTGCTGTTTGTTCTGAGCTTCCTTTTCTTACTGTTAAGAGACTTTTAGAATGATTAAAACTGTTTAAGACTTAAACAGCCAGTGACCTTTTAATACAATATAAATCCATAAAAGCAATATTTCAGCTAGCAGGTGGTGAAGTAAATTTTCAGTGCAACTACCTGACAGACTCAGTATTCCTTTTTTAAATGCTGAGGATGAAATTAGCTAGTGTGGGGTTTTTTGTTTTTTCTTCCCTCTTGCTTATTAATACAGTAGCTGATTAGCAAAAGTAGTTCAAATGGTAGGATTAGTGATTGGTAAGAGAGTGGTAATTTAAACAGTGCTTTGGGTTGGTGGAGTGCCATTATTTTAGGAATCGCAGGTCAATATATGTAGGTAAATTGTGGAGCTGGTGTGTAATCATGCAACTGTTTCTCCTGTGCAGATGTGGTGCTGGTGACCCCTCATGACATGGTTTTGACCAAGAATGTGCTGACACAAAACATGATTTTAATTGTGTGCTTTCCTTGTCCAGTGATATGTGTTACATACAGATGTTACAAGAGAATGTTCATTTTAGGAAACTTAGTAAGATATGTGTTCACACCTAAGAGTTACCAGGTCATATCTAGCTGAAGTTTTCTATAAAAATCCTGTGGCGTCACTTCTGCAGTATGAAGTTTCCCAGACTGCTTAGTAATACTGCAATATTCTGCAGGTTTTTGCAGTGTTATTGTGGAATACAGGTTCATGGTGGCCTCAATAAAAAGGATTTTAGCCCAGTGCTAAATGAATTAGAGTTTACATGTAAATCTTAATTGTTTCCATGTAGATCACCCTCAAATTGCAAACTCTGGCTTTCTGCAGTAGAGGTGAAATACTTGGCAGGGCAAAGGCAAATGCCTCTATCTACTCAGTGCTTTCCCAAATGGAGTCCATTTGGATCAGTATGGAAACACATCAGTGGGTGTTTGCTCCATCACTGTCCTTGTTCTGGTCTCTGAGTCAGGGGAGATCTGTGTTTTTCAGGTGATTCAAACCGATTCTGTAGCAGCTTCAGAGTCAGAAATTACCAAGATGACGATGAAAAGGGGTTATTTTTGTTTGGAAGGAGAAAAATGAAAAACATCTGGGCATATAGTCTTCAGATGTCAGCCAGAGATCTGGGAAGACCAGTATAAACCCTGTTTTGTTGGTTGATAGATTTCATTAAGTTATTGTTTCAGGGAAAAATATGATGTTTTGCTTTTTTGTGTTTCTGAGGGTTTTCCCCCAGGCTCTTCTTACTGAACATGTGAGATGATCTTCGTGTCTAGAAGTTTCAAAGCTGCAAATCTTCATATCTAAACAACTGTGTCAGTCAAGGGGGGAAGCAATTACTGCGCTGCAACTCATTTGTTGACTGGCAGATATATCTCCCTGAAAACAAAGGCTTGAGATCCTGAGCCTTATCCTGCAAAAAAGTGAAGTGCACTTAAAAATTTAAAGGTTAGACTGGAAGTGAGAAAGGTGCTTGGTGCATGAGACGGGATGTTTTTCTCAGCTTGTACTTGTACCCAGAAGGCATCAGGCAGGCAATGGCAAAAATTTTAAGAGTTTCTATTCAGCCTGACAGGCTCATGCTGATGTAGGCATCTGTTAAGGCTTTGAACAATTTTTTATTTGTACATTTGAGAAGTGTAATAATGAAACATCTAAATCTCCTTGGAAAGTGTAAGAGGGGGGATTTAGGGGAGGAGAGGGGTGAAACCTTGCAGTTGCATCTGCATGGGACAGATTGGACTAGAGCCAGAAGCTGGGCTGGGGCTTGGGAGGCCGCACTTCTGTTTATGGCTCTGCTATAGATTCCCAACATAGCTGTGATGGACTGGCTTAATTTCTGTCTAATTACTTGATTGTAAAATATGGGGGAGAGCATTACTGGGGCTGACACTATCATCTCTCGTGGTTGTGCTGGGTGATACTCCAGTGCAGGAGTGGGCACGGGAGCCGAGAGAAGAGCTCAGAGCTGCGGTTTCACGGCATGTTGCGCCGTTGTATCTGAAATAACTGAGCTGGCGCATGTGTCGCATTGCGCAGCCACTTTGTAGGTTGACTCATGGTCTTCACAGCTGTAAGAAGCAGCAACGAATAGCTGGTGCAGTGAGGAGTGTTTATTTTCTCCTCTAAACGTATGGTAATGGGTAGAGATATCTCATTGCGAGAGCTGAAGGCAGGCTGCGCTGCAGTGTGAGGAGGGGCAGGATGAGTCTCCCTGCCTACAAACATGCCTGTCCCGGGCTGCCTCCGTGGGGGGACTTGCCATTGGAAGGTGATTTCACCTGCCTTGAAGTATAAATTGTCTCCTGGAGGTGCCTTGATGTCTCTCCATTGATGGATTTCTGTGCAGTGACTCTCGTAACTTAAGTAACTCCAAGTGTTCAGGCTGATGCCAGGTGAATGTCAACCAAAACTCTAGTCTCGGTCCTGAGCAGCAATCAGTACTAATAAGCCTTTTGCCCATCATATCCCTTATTCACGGAGGGGCAATGGGGTAAAATCAGGCAGGAGAGTGTGAGCGCTCAGGGTGGGACATGTCCTCTGCCAGCCCCTGATTAACTCTGGTAACCCCAGAGTCCCATTTCCCCTGCGGCCGCTGGTGCATCTATGTGGGCCAGGGGACGGTCCCTTCCCCAGATGGCTCCCCCTGTAGCCGGTTGATGCTAGAGGTGGTCAGCAGTGTACGGCAGTGAGATGCTCTACCTGTACGTTGACTTTCCTGCCTCCTCCCACAGCTTGCCTGGCTCTAAGCAAGTGAAATCTGTCTGGCTTGCAAAGCTTCTGGGCTGAGGGAGGGTCCCCGAGGTGCTTTGGAGCAGTCTGTAGGGAGATGCTGCTTAGGTAGAGTGTAAGCTTGCTCTCAGCGCTTTTTCGTCCTTTAATCCCTCAAATGTAGACCTGTTTCTTCCACATGTCATCTAAAACTGTACACTGCTCAGGACACAGATTTTATGGTCTTAGCACGCTTCCCTCTCTGCCAGAGGGAGACTTTCAGCAATGCCAATAATAATAATAATAATATAGTAACAGCTTTCCCTCCTACATCTGAGGCAATACTCTCTTGCGAGTGCAGTGGGAACAGCATCAGGTCCTACGGCTGTGTGTGGGAAAGAGGAAAGTACAGTGGCAGAATAAATAACGAAAGCTGTGAAGGAGGAAAGTCCATCTGTTTGCAGAGGACCAGGAAAAGGCTAAACATCTACAAGGTCCCCCCTAGTTCATCAGGCATCTGCTCTCTGTTTCCCAGTCTAAAAACATTCCCATTTGTGGGGAGATCGGAGCCAGCAGCTTATCCAACACAGAGGACAGAGTCAGCAGAGCTGGGCTGGGATGCAGTAAAGCCAGCTGTCTTCTACTGCAAAGAAAAGTATTTTCTTCCAAACTCTAGAAAAGGGCTCTTCTCTGTTTCTGTCCTTTGCTCCTTTTTTGAAAAATCTTGCCAATGTTTTTGTCTTTTGGGAGGAACAGATCTTCCAAAGGGGTGGCAAAATGATATTTGTTTTGTGTTTGTTCTAGCAGTTGTTGTTTTCCCCTTCTGTTACAGCAATTGTTATTTTTCTCTTCTGTTTATGCACAAACCCTGTCCCTTTTCCTGTCTCATCCCCTTCGACACGTTCTCTACCTCAATTTTGCTTAGGTGTTTTGAAGGATTGTAATAAAGCAAGAGTGTCTGACTAATGTGCTGTGCAGGGAGATGAGTCTTTGGCATTGGAGCCTGGACTAACTGGAGAAACATCATCTGAAGTATATTGTTTGGAAAGTATGTGTATGCTGGAGTTGAAGTTGTTTGCAAAATCACATTGGTTGGTTGGAGGGTCATTTTCAGAGCAAAGGAGAAAAGTTTACTTAGCACTCAAACATCCCAGCATTTTTTTAAAACTAAACACCAAGATTTTAATTTCAAAATATTTTTTTTACTCTGTATTGTACTTCATATTTCATATGATTTGAAATAAAAGATTGGATTCATTATAGGGCAAAGAGGACGTTACTACAGATGCTATTGGATCTAATTTTTTTAAAAATCAGTCTTGAACTCCATAATATCATAAGCCAGTAGGTTTCACGGGATTTTATGTATTGGAGCAACATGGTTGTCTTAAATTAGTTTTCAGTGTGTTGTTTTTGAACTGTCTTCATGCATCTGTATTTGGGGTGATACTTTCTTAGGGATTCAGAGGGGGGGGGTTGAGTCTTATCCATGGGCACTTTGGGGAAAATGGGAAGAAATTACTTTCCTGGGAAATAAGATCCCTAAAAGTCTTAGAGGGAGTTTGTGCCTTTTGGAGAGTGATTTGAAAGCTTTCTAGGGCTGCAGACCCATCTGCTTCCCACAGCAAATAGCATGAAGGTGCCGTGCTGGTGGTGCTGCCCAGCTGGTGCCCGTCCCTGGGGTGGGCTGAGCCCCGGGCTTTGAACCTGGGCATGGGTGGTCCAGAGGACTGCAGGTCACTGGGGTTTGGCTCAGCACCTCTCTGCGCGGTTTTGAGCCTGGTCCTTGGTATTTGGGAATGGCGCTGAGGGCCTGTAGCTGGGAGGCAGCATGGCACTGCATGGAGATGTGGAGGGTCAAGTAGGGAGACCATGTTTCCTCCCCAAAGGATTAAAACCCTCCAAAAGCAACAGTTCCTATATATGTGAAATATCACACTTTCATTCATCTTGAACTTCCATCCCAGATGCTGCACACAGGAGAGCCAACAGCAAACAGCTCTACTTGCAGCATCAAGCTTTATGAGAAGAAATAAAAACATACCAAAGTGGTCCAAATTACAGGCAACTGCCTCCCCAGGAGCCAAATCTAGTGCTAATGGCAAACGCCCTTTTTTCCAGCCTTAGGAGGTGCTTTCAGAGCCTGGCATCCTGCTAACCGCAGCCTGCGCTGCTCTGTCCTTGTTTTCTCCTTTGTGTTCCCACCTCCCAGGAAGTTCTCAAGGAGAGATCTCCCGTCTCTGTGCTAAGCTGGGTGGCTTCACAGCCACTACGATGCTTTGGCTTCGCATCATCATTTTTGGAAGTTTAAGATGAGCAAATCAAAGTGTAGGTATCTTGTACATCAGCCCCACATAAAAAAGCTTCCTCAGAGTTAAGAGGTGGATGCTTCTGAGCTTGCAACTGGCCTATCACATGGTTGTTGTCACTGAGAAGAACCTGGAACTTCTCAGCAGTTCTTTACATGAAGCTATGAAGTCCCTATAGGAAGAGGGAGATGCAAAGAGTGGGGCTGCCTGCCAGAAGCAGGGATGCAGGAGATGGGCTGGTCTAGATTTTGGGCTCCAGCTCCAGCCCTCCATGCAACAGGGAATCCCTGCTTTTAGACACCATCCGTTGCTGTCTTTACAGTGATCAGGAAGAGCTGGCATAATTTAGCACAAAAGGGGAGTGAATTGGATGGGATCCATTGCAAGGCTGGATGCAGGACATTCATTATGGCAAGTTTTGTAGTTGCCTGCGGCAGGCTTGAGAGGCAAGCTTTGATCTGTGGAGCTGGTTGTTGGTGCCTTCAGGCTTTGTGGCAAGTCGCCTTCTGCTGCGGGGTCTGAGCACCTCTAAGCAATCTGCCAACATTACTGAGCTGTTGTAGCCACCTCCTGAAGCAGTGAGGGGTGCAGCGGAGAATTTAACGGTTAAACCATGCGCTATTTCCTGTGCCATAAAACCGATGGCAGAGCTGTGAGTATTGCAGGGTTCATCCTGATCATCCATGTCATCGTGTGGGGAAGTGCTGGTGAGTCTAAGTTCTCCCGTTTTCTCTCCTAGGGGACTTCCTTCCTCCACCCCCGCCTCCTATGGATGACCTCGGGAATGTCACATCATCACAAGGTGCCTTTCCCCCACCGCCCCCTCTGGATGACGTTACTTTCAATGTGCAGGTACGAAGACAAGAATTTTATCATTCATGCAGAACTGATTCAAAAATTGTGGAAATGAATGGATGATAGTAAAATGAGGTGGCAAAGTGCTGTGGTTAGAAATCATGTGTTAGGAAAGCCAAGGCAGCTTTAGCAAGCTGTGTTTCCCAAGTAGGGAATATTTCCATTCAAAACTTACTGGGCTATTAAAGGATTTTTCCCATCCGGCTTGAATTAGAAGACTAATTGCCTTATGCCCTTGTGATGGCAGATGGGAGTGAAACCTTCCCAGAATGAATTGTTTTCTGGAAGAGCCATCTCCTTCTGTGGACTGTGGAGAGACTTTAGGGCAGTAATCTGATCCTAAAAGTGCTTTGTTTAGAAGGCTAAAATTAAGTGAAGCAAATAAGCCCTGGCCCAGGCTCCAGTGATGTCACTGAGACCCTTTTTACCCCCTTTTTGCTGGCTTAGATCCCCTAGATTTGCCATCTGGATGAAATTGCAACTTCTAAGATGTATCAGGTGATGATGGCATGTCCTGTGTGGATAGGGGCATCCCTTGAACAACCTTGAAAGGTATGAACATCCTTGTGCAGACATTGCTGGCTTGCCTGGAGTGCCAAGTACTGTTGGTTTACCTGAGGCACATTCAGGAGAGATGTATTCAGACTGCCAGGACAAGCTGTCAAGGTGATCAAGGAGTGAGGAGCTGATCTTGCCAGTGGAGACCAGAAGAGTTTGGCTTGTTATCTGACCAAAAGGAAGGCTGAGGAGGGACTATGGTTGCAAATTTGAAATACATTCGGGGAATAAGCACCAGAGAAGAACAACTATTTCAGCTCTGGGTGAGTGTTGGTGCAGGAACAGGAGAGGCTGAGCTTGCCAGAAGTACCTTCATGCTGGTGTTTAGAAAATTTCTAAGCACCGGGGCTGCAAAGGTCTGCAAGAGCCTTCTGGGAAGAGTAGTGAGAGCAGAATGAGTGTGATCTAGGTTTAAGGCTGATGAGAGCTGTGTAACCACCTATCCATAGCTATGGGGCTGCCCTTGATGACTCTGGAAGGTTGTGGCAGTCCTGGGTCCCTCAATGGATTTGAACCTGAGAATAGGCTAGCGGGCAGACATTAAACAGGATTGAACAGACCTGACTTAGGTCTTGACCCTGCCACAAACTCTAGAGTCAATTCATCTACTTTGTGCTTCTGTAAAAAGAAAATGTTTCCCTCCCTCGTGGGCTTCCCATGATCTCTTGCCTGTGGCGAGATGTTCAGATGCTATCACAAAGTCTCAGCATGTTCCTGCAATGGGTTCGGTGTTACAAGCAGCCTTCGAGAGGGATGGGGTTAATGAGGATTGCATTCTTCCTTGACAGGAAAGGCTGCAGCCAACAGGGACATTAGCCAAGTGCAGAGCATGGCTTTTCCCAGCCTTGGGGGAATGAAGTAATTCCCCAACAAGTGTTGTTCTGTCTCTTATCTCTCCGAGAAGAGTGGACCCCGTGGGAGCAGGGGAGCTTCCAGACTGCCCTGGGAAGTGGTGAAGCAGCAGGGTCCTGTCGAGGGCAGAGTGCTGCCTGCACAGCTGCCAGCACAGGAGCCTGGGCAGCAGGAAGGGGTCACGGCACCTCATGTGTTTCTCTGGGGTCAGGCTTCCCCCTCGCTGTGTCACTCAAGGAGGGGACCTCGCTGTGTTTATTGGAAGGGGCTCATGTCTTCAGCTCCTCATGCCTGCTTCCTGTGATGGGTCCAAAGATGTGCCTGACCCACTTGGGGCTGTCACTGGGACATGCCCCTTGGTAGAACCACCTGATGGGACGCCTCCTCCCTGCTGAGCTCATGAAATTGCAATTTGTCATTCCCTTCCTGGCTTTGGGAAGTTGGGGCTGGAGCCATGCTCACAGCATTGGGTTTTGGCAGGAGCTTGGTTAAAGTGAGATTCCTTCGCATTGCATCCTGTTCAGAGGAAAGTGAGCCTGCCAGTTGTACCTCAGCACTGCTGCCTGTCACCACCCCCAGATGTACTTACTCTATGCAGCAAACATGAGTCCCTGCCTTTAATCTGTGCACTTATGTCACCTTTTTCCCCTTTCTTTTCCCTTCCATTCTCTGAAGGAGATCAGGAGCAGAGAAAAGCCAGGGCGAAGTCAGGAGCCACCAGGGTCTTGTGTTGCAAGGTCAGCTCCTTATCTTGCAGGAGCAGCAAAAGCCGTGCTGAAGCAAGATGTAAGGCCCGAGAGATGAGGGAAAAGGACAGGTGGCAATGGAGAAAGCTGCTCGATGCCTTTGTGCATTGAACACTGTAATTTTCATGACTCCAGGTGGAGGTTCCTGTGCTGAAAGAACAGAACGAATGGTGGTTGTGTTCCTTCTGCTGTGAGTCCTTTCTCAGCCCTCATGACATGGTTGCCTGCAGGCAGGGATCTCATGAGCATGTGTTGGATTGGGCTCCAACAAACTAAAGCCAAGTCTGATTCTGCTCTCTGATGCTGGGCTACTTCATTTCTGTGCCTCAGTTTCCCCATTGCTAAATGTAAGTGCTGGAGCAGATGACCCTGTTCTTGAGCACGGACCAGATCTGAGGCTGCTGCCTGGGGCGATTCGGCCCCTGTGGACCCAATGTGAGTCCTCCAGATTTACTCCAGCGTTTGAAATTTATCTGCTCCAGCAAATCAGCCCCTTTACAACAGAAATTCCTCTCTGGATGGCAGAGTGCTGATGACAGCTTATGAAATGTGTGTGCTGTGGCTCTAGTTAAAGCTTTTTATACCAGGTGTTTAGTTGGTGAGGGCAGCAGAACATATATGTTTAGTTTATTATCATTTTGTGCGTTACTGTTAGCAGACAGCTAAAAGCTGCACAGATTATTATGGTTTAAGTTGTAGCTTAAGAGCAGCAGTTAAAATAATAATGCCCAGTTTTCATAGGCCTGTTTATCTCTGGATCTCTATTTGGACGTGGAACTGGCCACTTAGGATCAGATCCAAAAAGGTACTTCAGTATCTGACCTCCCTTGAGGTTCTTACGCTCTGATGGAAATCAGAGGAGGACTGGGTCATGAAATACCTTTGCTACAGATCTGGCATTTTCTTGTAACTTCTGTTTTCCCATCTAGATCCATCATGTTTGGATTCACAATAGAGCTGGGGAGAATAGGAGAAGGAAATTTAAACTCTTATTAACTGTAATGCTTGAAAAAGAAGAAAAAAAAAAGAAAATAAAATAGTGATTTTAAAAAAGATTGCATTGGGGCTGGGGGAGAGTTGTGTTGGGAAGTTCCCCTTCAGCTGAAGTCAGCCGGCGAAGGCGAGGGCTTGTTCCCAGAATGGTGGAGAGGGCGCGGCGATGGCGTGTTTGACAAATAAGGACATCAGCAAAGAGCCTTTTGCCACGTTGGCTTGGGCTCAGTTTAAAAGAGGAAAAAAAAAAATCCTGGATGGGAAGAAAAATGAAATCACTGTTTGTCAAAGGGAAATAGATAGATCTGGGAGGGAGGGAGGCAGGTTTGGGGTTTTTTTTTGTTGTTGTTGTTTTTGTTGTTTGTTTTTTTTTTTATTGCCTTCTAGTTTCAAAACGGGCATTCTGCCCAGGCCAGGGAAAGCAAAAGTGAAAAACTTTTATAAGCAACCTCTCAAGTGCACTGTTTTCTCACAGAGAAGGACCGTCGCTCATGGTGCCAGCAGTTTCTTCTTTCCTCCCCAGACAGGGTTGCTGAGGGATGAGGGCTGTGCACAGCGGTGTGAAAAGCCGGTCCCCACCCCGTGTCCTATTCCTAGACTCTGGAGCCATGTGTGCCACGGGTGCCTCTTCATAAGCTGTATCGTGGAGGCTTCAGATCTCCACCGGCTTTGAAACCACCAGTTCTCCTTAAAGGAGAGGTTCAGAGCCCAGCGTTTTGTGTCGGGGCAGGACCTGGGTGGCTCAGAGCAGATGTGATCCTTGGCTGTGGACCTGCCAAGGGCCACCTTGGAAAAACATGCATTTACGAATTGCTGCTAATTACCCGCAGGTGCTGCGCCTCCAGTGTCGGCCTGATTTTTCATTTGCGACCCTATAGATGTTACCGCAACACGGAAAGGAGAGGATTGTATTCAGCCGGGAGATCATCTCTTTCCCATCAACCCCTGGCTGTTATCAGCGTGTTTTTTATTGACCAGCCACAAAACACTTTACAAAAGAAATACCACTCTCTCCCTGATAAGGAAGCTGAAGCAGGGAAAGTGCTTTGCCTAGGTCACCAGGCTGACCAGCGGCAGGCTAAATATAGGACCCACATCATCTGCATCCCAGAGTATTTCTGTCTGCTGCATTGCACTGCCTTGTTACTGCAAAAACTATGAATTAAGGAGTAAATACCACCAGTGGCTGAGACCAGAAAGAATTTGGGATATACCAAAAAGGCTGTGCAAAAGTGGTTTAGGATGGGGTTTAGAGTTAGGAAACAATCAGACTTTGAACAGTTGAATGAAGGGTAGTTTTAGATTAGGTATTAGGAAGAAATTCTTTACTGTGAGGGTGGTGAGACACTGGAACAGGTTGCCCAGAGAGGTTGTGGATGCTCCATCCCTGGAAGTGTTCAAGGCCAGGCTGGATGGGGCTTTGAGCAACCTGGTCTAGTGGAAGGTATCCCTGCCCATGGCAGGGGGGTTGGAACTAGATCTTTAAGGTCCCTTTACAACTCAAACTGTTCTATGATAAAATAGCTTAATACATCAGTTCTTGTTATAACCACCTATGCATGGAGCGACGGCAGTGCTACACTGTACATGGGCAAGAGGTATTCTCACTTTCAGACCTACTGGACTCATGGAGCAGGTTATATTGTCTTGTTTCAATGTGCAGGAAATCAGCCGAAGGGCTAAATTCCTATTGCCAAGGAATTTTGGGAAGAGAAATGCCAAAATGTGGTCTGAAGGCATATGTGCCTTCCTCTACGAGGCTGTTCAGAGACCTGTCTCACTCCTCCCAGGCCCAAGCGCCTGAGAGAAGGTGGGAACATGTTGATAGATGCAAGTGGCGAGAGCCTCATCCTTGTTACGGAGGAGGTTGCCAGGCATTTTGCTGTCTGACTCCCTCCCAGCGAGTGGCAGTGGTGGTGCCTTTTCGTGGGCTGTGACTCACTGGCCAAGGAAGCAGCCAGAATGGAGGAATTTTTTTTCTTTCTTTTTT
>VZTV01072010.1:22382-73287 GCA_013400875.1 Anhinga rufa | reverse complement strand
GGTGCCGGTGCCGGTGCCGGTGCCCGCCGCATCGCCGCCGCCCGCCGCCGCAGGGCTTCTTCAAGCGGACGGTGCAGAACAACAAGCACTACACCTGCACCGAGAGCCAGAACTGCAAGATCGACAAGACCCAGCGCAAGCGCTGCCCCTACTGCCGCTTCCAGAAGTGCCTCACCGTGGGGATGCGCCTGGAAGGTAGGGCCGGCTCCCCCCGGGGGCTGCGCGGGGCTGCGCGGGGCCCCCGCGCCGGTGAATTCCCGCGGCCGCTTCGATTCCGTTTTCCCCTCCCAAGTTAAAAAAAAATTCGTTTTTTCGCGTCGCCTCCTGCTTTTCCTTTTTTCGTTTTTGTTTTGTTTCCCCGGGGGGGTTTTGGCTGCTGCGGTTTCAACTTTCCAGGATTTTCTTTGCTGGCAGAACGGTTGGGAAATAGCGTAGAAATTATTGTTTTCCTTAAGCACATCATTCCAGAAGCCGAGACTTAAGGAAAAACGTTAAAAATGACGGGGCTTGCAATAAAACTGCTGCAGACCCACCACGAATTATATTTTTTCCTCTTGGTGACATTTAGTAGAACAGATTTCTCGGCTGACTCTTGGGGAGTGCAATTACGTCCCCCCCGGCCGCCGCCTCGCTCATGTCGGAGATGTCAGTCCCGATGGAGACATCCCCAAGTCGCATGTTGTTGTTTCTGCGACACTTAACAGGGGCCAACAAAATACATTCGGGGGGTCAGATCGCGAAGCAGACGGAGAAAGGAGCCCCCCAGTCCAGGGTCAGCTGCCCCCCCCACCTCTTCTCCCCTGAAATCGTTTACATTTTGCGGTGGATGAAAGCGGCCAGATACGGCGGCGGGGCTGAGACCCCTCACCTGGCCGGGCTCGCTGTGCAGGGCTTCGCCCGCCTGGCAGCTCCGGGCAGGGTGCGGGTTAATCAGAAAGTACTGCGTGTACTCGCACCGTGGCCGCTCGCTTCCAGGAGTGGGGTGAGAGCCTGCGAGCAGAGGCGCAGGAGTAAGACACAACATCGAGCTGCAAAATCAGCCCCTGCGAACTCCCAGTGTGGGCCGGCTTCCAGCCCCGTCTCCAGACAGATCCCAGTTTCGCTCTCCTCCCCGGACTGGAGTTACTGGTGCCCCGGATCCGTCCACGCGTGCTCTGGCAGCGTCGGCGGGGCTGCAGGGGAGTTTGGGCACGGGGCAGGGGCTGGGGGCTCCGGGGGCAGGCAGGCAGGGGCAGCGCTTGGGGTGGCTGGGGGGGGACGAGAGGCGCAGCCGCAGTTTGGCCATTATCAGCGGGTTTTGCTGGCTGTGGAGCCCGTTCGGTCCCATAGCCCATGAGGGCAGCGGCCGGGGCTTTTTGTTTATCTTCCTGCTGAGAGCTCCTTAGCGGCGCCCTGTAGCTGGGCAGCCGGGGGGGATCACCCAGCGAGGGTGATATTCCCATGGACCGTCTCTTTGGTGGTAAAAACCGGAGCCCACCTTTTCTCAGTTCCTCGTGGTTTGGGGCAGAGGATCTGAGGTGACGTTTCAAAGGCGAGCCTCCAGCTCCACAGCACCAAAGCAAGCCGGGGTGACTGATTTTGGGGACACAGTGTTGACACAGGCCCCCCCCTCGAAGCGCATCCCCCTGAAGGGATGCTGCAGCGGAGCCTGGCCGGGGAGAGCAGCACAGCCCTGGCCCAAGCCTGCCTGCACCAGCGGGCACCCCCTGGCCACCCCCGTACCCCTGCCCGGGCAGGGAGAGGTGGGCGAGGGGAGGCAGAGCTCGGCCAGCAGCTCACACCAGCCGGGGCTCTGCATGGGGGCGAGGAGAGGCGAGGCAGAGGGAGCGGGAAGGGGAGCTGTGGGGTGCACTGGGTGCCCGCGCCTCCCGGCTGGGTGCACCCTGGGTGCGTGGCTCGGGTGCTGCCTGCAGATATTTTTTTGGAGGGGGGGATGCCGAGGGCACAGGCGCTTCCTGAGGGGCTCCGTTTGGGGCCCCTTGCCCTGGAGATTGGGGTGCATCAGTTGCTTTCTGGCGGCCAGCTGGCACGCAGCAAGTGGCAAGTTGTTCCCGATGCCGAGTGAGGCACAAACGGCAGGAAAAGTGGAGCAGGAGGGAATGAAAAGGCCTCTTCTCCCTCTGCGTTCTTGCTGGGAGCAGGAAGGAGGTGTACTAGCCGTCGCCTGCGGAGGGTTTGTGAGACCGGGCTGTGAGCACCTCTCGCTGCGTGGGGGGGTGCAGGCAGCACCAGTGGGGTCCCTGCCTCTGCACCCCTGCCCAGGGTCACGGCGTCTGCCTGGGCCTCGAGCGGTGGTGGAAACACATTGCTTTGCGAGGGTGGGAGGTCTGGCCTCTCGGGGTGGACTGGCATCGCCGGGGGTGCAGCTGGGGATGCCAAACCTGCCGATGCCAGTTCGGGCTTTGCGTGGGTGTCTGCTCCCAGGGGATCCCGGCATGCGAACTGCAGCCCTTGTGCCCCGGGAGCTAGGAGCTGCCCCGGGGCAGCTCTCTGTTGCCCAGAGGGGTGTAGGTGGGCTTTCAGGAGCGGGGGCTGCCGCACCACCGCACACCCCCCCTCCCCGGCCTCAGAGGATGCCTCTGGCCTCCCTGCTCCCAGCGAGATGCTGTTTTCATGAATAAAGAATGAGGGAGGAAGCGCGGGGCGGCTCCCCTGGGAGCACATTCCTGCTCGCCCTGGAAATGGTGCTGCTCCCGGCCGAGGCTCCCGCGTTTCCAGCCTGCCTGGGGAGAGTTTGGGAGGTGCCCTGGCTCTCCAGGGGTGGCTGGCCGCTTCCAGCAGCCGCAGGATAAGTAGGCGAAAGAGAGGCAGAGGTAACAGCTGAGACACAAAAGCAAGACCCGCCTGCTGTCAGCGGGGACGCAAACTAGATTTTTCCCTTTGATGCTCAGTCTGCGGGCTGTGCTCGCCGGCGCGCTCTCCTCCATCCCTCTGCGCCGCCGTCCAGCTCCCAGCTTCCAGTGAGCTGAGGTTCTTCCAAGGGTGGGCCGGGGCAGCAGCCCCTGGGAACGCAGCGGGGCCGTGCGGAGGGACAAGCTCCTGCTGCAGAGAAGCACCTGCTCCCCCGTGCGCTGACACATTCTTGGGTTTCCTTTGGTGTTTGGAGGGAACATCTGCTTTGCTACAGGCAGGAGATTGCGATGGGGCCGTCAGAGCGGCTCCACCAGTGGGATGCTCCAGCAGAGCCCCTTGGCCACAGCTGATAACCGGCAGGGACGGGCAGCCTCCTGCCTGAAAGCTGGCGCAGCCCTTCCACGGGGTGCAGCATGCCGGGCTGGGGCTGCCGGCCGTGCTGCCTGTGAAAGGGGCCGAGATTTGTGGAAAAGAAGCATGCGCAGCCTGGATGCAGGTGAACCAGCGTCCGAGAGGGCTGTGGGGTCCCAGGCTCTGCAGAAACAAGGAAATCCTGGGACTGGTCCATAGTCAGGGGTTGTAAAAATCAAAGTGTGTGTTGAGCCCCCTCATCTGCCCCGGCTTCATGGGCTGTCCTCCCAAGATGCAACGGATACAAGCTGTTTTATTTTATAGTTAAAGGCAAATGTCTCTTCCTTTCCTGCAATTCCCAGAGGCTCTGAGGTTGACACCAGCAAGGCAAGGGCCGGGGCCAGGCACCCAAACCTGCCATGCCACGTCCCTGATGTGCACGGCTGGGCTGGGAGCAGCACGGTCCTGCCAGCGGCTTTCTGGGAAGGTCTCCCCAGTGCCCCCCAGCCCCATTTGGCCACCAAATCCCCCCCCATCATTTTCTCCATGCTCCAGGGAAGCGCTGGTCTCCCTCCGCGTGGGTTCACTGCAACCTCTGCCCTCTCTCTGCCCCCAGCCGTGCGTGCTGACCGGATGCGCGGAGGGAGGAACAAGTTTGGACCCATGTACAAGCGAGACCGTGCCTTAAAGCAGCAGAAGAAAGCTCTGATCCGTGCCAACGGCTTCAAGCTGGAGACCGTGCCCCAGATCATGTCCCCGGTGCAGAACGACTACAGCCTGTCCTCCACCATCCACAGCATCCACGCCATGTCCAAGACCTTGCCACCCAACCCCGCCGCCCTGACGCCCGTCGACTACGAGCGCAGCCCCTATGGGACGCCGTCCCTGGGAATGACTGTGCCCAGCCACGCACCGCTTGCTGGCTACCACTACCCCTCCTTCCCCAACCGCACCATCAAGTCCGAGTACCCGGACCACTACACAAACGCGCATGAGTCCATGCCTGCCTACGTGTACCCAGAGACCTACCCCAGCAGCTCTCCCCCCGACATCCCCGAGGTCATCCTGAAGCTGCTGCAGCTGGAGCCTGACGAGACCCAGGTGAAGGCGCGGATACTGTCCTGCTTGCAGCAAGAGCAAGGCAAAGGCCGGCACGAGAAGCTCAGCACCTTTGGCCTCATGTGCAAGATGGCTGACCAGACCCTCTTATCCATCGTGGAGTGGGCACGGAGCTGCATCTTCTTCAAGGAGCTGGAGGTAGGAGCCTGGGCTGGGGGAGGGATGCTGCACTGGGAAGGCGGTGGAAGGCAGGGGGGATTGGTGCTGAAACGCCGTGAGGATGGGACGCTGTAATGGGCAGGATTGAGGCTGAAATGCCATGAGGATGGGGCAACACCCGTGGGCATGAGTCCGGGGCCGCCAGCGCTGCAGATGTGCTGGTGCATCCCCATCCCGCTCCCGGCTCCCGGCGCGGCAGGGCTGGAGGCACCAGGGCCCGCGGCAACGCTGGAGCAATTCCTGCTGTCGCTGTGGGGCTAATGACTTCAGATTCATCACGGCGGGGGCAGGTGTGGAGGCAATCGCTGGCAGAGTGACTGCAGTGTCAAGCTCAAGATATAATTGAAAAATGTAACGTTGAGGAATTATAGTTGAGACAATTCTCTCCTCCGCCTTTAGGAGGAAAATCAATGCTGTCAGGTAGGTGCCTATTAGCACCAGACAGCCGGGGCAGGGCTGGCCAGGGCAAGGGGCACCACCAAGCCTCCTCTGGAGCCACTTCTGCTGCTGGCAGCCTGCAAGCGTGCCCGGCTGGGGGACATGGTGCTGACCCCCATCCTGCTGGGCCATCCCATCTAGCAAATCCCCCCGAGTACTTACTGGGGCCAAGGGGCGGATTAGCAGGGGTGAGGCAGCCTCTGCCATCCTGCAAACCTTGGCAAGCTTTCTGTTCGTGTCCTGGGGCTGACCTAAGGTCCCAAACTGGTGCAAAAATGGGGGAGAAAATTTTGCAACGTGGCCAAAATGCAGAGAGCCACATCCCAGGGCAGCTGGGAGACCTGGGTGCCTTCCCATGCGCTAAGCGTGAGGCTGTGCTAGCTGGCTCTGGCCAAAATCACCTTCCTCCCTCGGTGCTGTGGGGACCGTGCCCTGGGACAGGGCCAGGCTCTTCCCCATGCCCACCCTGCAGGGTGCCATGGGGTGGAGTGTGGCAGAGCCTCGTGGCTGAAAATAGCCCCCGGCTGCCAGAACAGTGTCAGGAAACGGCATTGTGGGGGTGAGTCAGGCTCATTTCAATCATATCAGTGTCCAGGCTGGATTTTGGGAACAGGGTGGTTGTTGTTTTGCAGGAGATATTGTAAACAGTGTAAATTCAGCTCCTGTCTGCATTGCTGTGTAGCCTTGTAACTCCATTGTCAGCCTGATTGTGCCACCAAAATAGGCTGCTTCCGTGTGAATCCATGTCAGCGGGCGCTCCTCCTCCCGTGGGGCTCTGGGGGGCACGGCAGTGCCAGAGGTCTCACCTGGGCAGGGCCACCAGTGTCCTGCCAGGAGCAGGGCACGTCCCCCGCCGTGCCCAGGACACGGGACGTGGTGCCCCAGGGAAGGGAGCTCGACTGGGCATCCCTGCCCATCGCCGCCAGCCCGGGGGCTTGTGCCTTCTGCCTTCATCTGCACGGTGAGCGCGGGGCCGGTTTCCAGCGTCTTGCAGGGCCAGGGACTGCAGGACGCCACGTCCTGCCCTGACTCCAGAGGGAGCGTGAGAAAGCATGGTTGTCACTGGCCTTGGCTCCCTCTGAGCCCCCAGCACCGGGCTGTGGTGCCCGGACCCTTCTGCCTGTGTCCCGCCTGAGGACGGTGCCAGGGCTGCCCGCCACCCACCCGGCACGGTGCGTCCTCCCTGGTGTGGGGCAGTGGCTTTCCCTTGGGCATGCGGGAGAGATGCTGTTGGGAGGCATGAGTAGGTCTGTAGCTCCTGAAAGGCCATTCTTGCTCCTGCTGGCACATAAAAGCAAACGGCTGCTGGGGTGGTAAATGAACTCCTGCTAGTGCAGAGTTTATGGCTTTACCCTAAAGCCCGCTCGCGCAGAGTAAAATTGCGATCTGAGATGGATGGCCGTCATGCAGGCGGTCCCTGCTGGGTGCTCAGGGCTCCTCGGAGCAGGGGATGCCAGCAGCCCTCTCCATCCCCTGGGAACGTCTGCGTGAAGGCCGCGGTCCCTGGCCGAGGAAGGGCAGTTGGCTGAGGTCGGTGCAGGGATCCAGGCTGGAAGGGCATCGCGCTGGGCCATCGCTCCAGGGCATCGCGCTGGGCCGATGCCAAGCGGGGAGGGGGTGCAGGCGGGTGAGGAGGGGGTGCGGGCAGATGCTCCCACGCACAGCGTGCCCTGCCTGAACGCTCCCAGCACCCACATGCTCCTGCTGCAGGGCTGTTTTGCAGACAGTTGCCTTCTCCCCTGGGCCTCGCAGGGAGCCTGGAGGGAGCAAACCTCCGGGGACCTGCTGGCTCACACCTGGCCAGGACGAGCCTTTGCTCCCTGCCCAGGGAGAGTGGGAGCACGTTCCCCCCGGGAGCTGGCATGTCTTCTTCCCATTCCCATTCCCATTCCTATTCCCATTCCCATTCCCATTCCCATTCCCACACTAGCAGTCCGGTGAGGGACAGCATCAGACTGGGAGCTTTGCTGTCTCCTCCTGGCATGGTGGCCAAGGTGGGGGCCCTTGGGGAGAGCCCCCCAGGCTCCACTGCTGCGCCCGGGGAGGGAGGGGGGAGATGGGCTAATGGCCTCTTGACATCGGCTCACACGCCACGTCCACCCGCAGGCGCAGGGCAGTCAGATTGAAAACAGATTTAACTTCCCAGATATATCGTTTCATTTAAGGGCCAGTAATTCTGTCAGTCTGCCACTGACAAACGAGGGTCCCCATGCCAATCCGCCGGGGAGACTGATGTCGCGGCGTTCATCTCGTGTCACCAGGCAGAGAATTACGGACTGCGCTGGCCTTCGGAGGCAAGACTAATAATGCCGCGCGGCAGAGGGGGATTTGGGGGCCCGCTTGTTTATCGAGGGCCGGCCAGGCAGCCGCGGCGCGAGGCCGTGCGGGCGGAGGTGGAAGAGGTCAGCGCTGACGCCCATAAATACGAACTTTAACTGAGTCTAGATGAGATGTGTCAGGACTGAGGGAAGATTTGCAGCATCTCTTCAGGAAGAAAAATATGGGCTGGGGGTGAAATATATTTTGTTGGGTCGTGAGTCTCAGGCAACTTTGTCCTTTCAGATGTAATTTTTTTATATATATATGGAGAGAGACAGACAGAGAAATGTGCATGCACGCGCGCACTTGCACACTCACATTGTGTCTGGTTTTGGTTTGGTTTATATACACGATCTTGCACAGCCTGGTTTATATAGGTGTTACTGCCATATGTACATATAAATATCGTGCGCACAGGGGTGCAGTGACCTTTAGATTGGGATGAGCAGCCAGGAATGTTAAACAAATTGCCACGGTTTCAGCCTGAAGGCCGGGCTGGGCTGGGTGTGCGGCGGGTCCCTGCCGCTGGTGGAGGGGCACGGAGCGGCCGCGGGGAGGTGGGTTGATGCCGGTCCCCTCCTCGGCCTCTCCTCGCCATGGGGCTGGGGCAAACCACCCTCCCAACCTTGGGCAAGCACCAGTGGCGGGGGGGAACGCTGAGGGCAGCGCCGCTCCCACGGGCCGAGGGTTCCTGCAGGTTGCTGTGCCTGTCTGCTGGGCTGCTCTCCCTGGCTTCTCCTTAGAGGTCTCGGAGCCACGACAAAGCCTATTTGTAGTCAGTTGCTTCTCTGCCTTTAGCATGCATGGGTCATCTTGACCCCATCTCCTGGCCACCAGCCAGAACGTTTTTGGCAGATTTAAAATCTCCTTATGGTCGTGGATGCTGCAGCAATGTTTAGCATCCCATGCACTGGGGGAAATGTGACGGCTTTCCGTGCCTGCTGGCATCCCGGCTGGCACGGCCCTGCCCTCACTCCCGGGGCACACACGCAGAGCCACGATGCCCAAGCAGCCTTGCAGCCGGCTGCCTGCGAGCACCAGCAAAAAAGCAGTAGCCTGGGCCACAGCAGGGAAATGAGATCCTGGCCCTGCCGCACTGGTCTTGGTGGTTCTTTGCTTTAGGATGCCCATTGCGGTGGTATCTGGGCAGGGGGATGGGGACCTGCATTGACCATTAACACCTTAGACTTGTGTGGTGTTTCGATTGCAGGTGGCTGGTGGACGGTAATCCACTTTCACACTTCTCGGTAGCCAAGGTGACGGGTCCTGCTCGCACCCAGTAATTGCCCAGGATGCGGCTCAGGGCACTGGTGTGTGCTGTGCACCTGCGGTGGAGCTGCTGGGGCAAATCCTGCACCAGCGTGCTGGGAGGTCGGGGGCATCCGAGCACTCCTCGTGCCCGTGGCGTGCTGAAGCCGGGTGGGGAGAGGCTGGGCATCGATGTCCTGGGACCTGCTCAGGGCTTCTGACCAAAGCGGGGTTGCTGGTGGGTCACTGCCTCATAACGCTGCAGAGATGTTCGAGGGCGGGTGGTGGTACCCGAGGCGGGGGATGCCCTGCACCAGCCATGCGGGGAGCAGCGAGCGCAGCAGGGCTGCACCGTCCCCATGGGGGTTTGGCTCGGGGATGCTGAGGCACTGGGGTGGCCTGGGCACATTTTGGGGAGCCCCAACACTCCCAGAGCCTTCCTCCACTCCTGCCTATGCACCCACAGGGAGGGCCGCAGGAGGTTTAAGACTCTCCTGTGGCACATCTACATGTAGGCCCTGCAGCCCGGCACCCGGGCAGCACCCTCCGTGCCTCTGCACACCCTGCCTCCCCTCCAGCCCTTGGTCTGAGCCCATTTGTCGCAGGGAAATGGATTTTTTCTGTGCGTTGCAGTCCTTCAGCAGCAAGGCACTTTCGGCAGCTGGGCGGCAGAGGAGTGCTCACCCCGTGCGGGGAGCGTTTCGCTGCCACGTTTTGTGAATGGGTTAAATGCTTGCTTTAAAAAAAAAAAAAAAATCAGCTTGCATCAGGTCCTTGATAAAGCACTCTGTTGAAAAGCCTTGACATTAAAAGAGGAAGATCCTTTGCTTAACTTTTAAAGGCAAGAGTGTGTGTGTGCCGCCTCGCCGGGAGGATTGATTGACTCTGAGTGGCCGTCCATTAGTAGCCCTCTCCTCCAGGGAGGCCAGGCTGGCGCTAGGCACAGCAGAGGTGGCCTCCAGCCAGGAGCCCCTGTGCAGCAAAGCCACACCGCCGGAGCGGGACCATGCAGGGATGCCACTGCTGCCCCAGCCCAGGGCACGGCGATGCCCAGCTCGGTGCTGGGCAGGCAGAGCTGGGGTCCCTAGAGATGTCCCCGAGCCCTGCCCAGCCCCCAGAGACCCCAGCCCATCCAGCCGCATCCCCCCGTGCCATGGCCACATGGCTCTGGCATGCAGCAATGCTCCCAGGAAAGGCCCCGGCACGCCGGAGCGTGCCGGCAGGGGAACGGCTGTGCCGCAGGCGCACAGGGCAAAATGTGCCGCGGATGGGACGTGGGGTGGTGCTCTGCCGGGGGAGCTGAACCTGCCCGTGAAGTTTGGGAGAAGCTGATTAGTCACTTTTAAAGGAAGAAAAGATTTCAAAACCGTTGAAAGACTTCCTCTTAGAAAAGCTGAATTTTTTTAAACCATTTTCAGAGCAAAGTCTTCAGTCTGTCCCTTCCGGAGCTCATCCCACTCAGGAATGAGGCACAGGAAGGAGCTTCCAAAACAACGTCGCGGCTCAGCCAGAGCGGAGGAGCTCGGCACTGGCCGGGAGCACGCAGCTGAGCTGGCAGCAGCCAGGAGCCCAGCTCCCTGCGAGGGCTGGCCACGGTTACAGCCAGCCACTCGCCCAGCGGCAGAGGTCAGGAGGTCATCAGGAACGCAGAAAATCTCCATTTTGTTTTGATGCAGAATGAGCTTTTCCCCAGTTCTTTGTTCAGCAGCTGAACAGAAGCCTCACAGTCTGTACGGCTGGGCCGGGGCTCCTCCGCCAGCTCGGGCGATGTGGTGGCGAGCCGGCCTCGGTAGCCCCGTGGCACCTCGCCGCAGGCAGGTTCGGGCACCGCAGCCTCTTCTGTGCCGCACCTCCCTCCCTGCGCTGCTGTGCGCCCGGGTCTGAGCACCCACCGCACTGGAGAAACAAATCCCGGCAGCTCGCAGGGAGTGCTGGGCTCCGAGACCATAAAGCTCTTTCTCATCTGACTTCTATTCCTTTTGCAATCTCCCAGTACTGGTTTATTGCAGCCTCTTCAGCAAAACGAGGGTATTATCCCGTCCTGTGATACTGCATCTGTCTTCCTTCTATTAAAGGCAGCGAGCACAATGGCACTGCAGAGCTCTTCTGCTGGCGCTGAATTTGCTCTGCCGGGAAGTACCACCGATAACCCCCAGCCCTTTCCCTACACCAGCCTTGCAGGAGTGGGGGGCTCTGGGCAGGGCAGGGGTTCAGCTCTTTGCAGACGGGAGTTGGGGTCCTGCAGAGAGCAGCAACGAGGGGACGAAGCCGGTGACCCGTGGTGGCTCTCGGTGGGGCGGTGGGGAAGGCGGCTGAGCGGCGTGCCTCCTGCCTGCTCCCTGGGCCAGGACGGCAGCACCCCCGCTTCCAGGCATGGGGGCCTGGCGTGGCTCTTCATTTTGCCGAGCAGCTCGTCCTGCCCGTCGCTGGCGCTGCCTGCAGCCCACCGGCTTTCCTACAAAGACCTTCGGAGGCCCTTGCAGTTTGCGTCCCGGGTTGAGCTTTTTACGAGGGACAGTTGAAGGGATTTCTTCGAAGGCGTAGCTGTGCGAGCCTGTTCCTGTGTCTGCACGTGCCCACCAGCACGCGTGCAAGCGCGCACATGGTCACACGTGTGCCGATGTGCGGGCGGAGGCCGACCCGGCAGCGGCGGGGCGCAGCGATGCCCCGAGCCAGCGGCTCCCCCGCGGCCATGCCGCGCTGCCGCAGCGCTGCGTCCCCCCCCCGAAACCTGCCATCCCAGGCAGGGAGGCAAGGATGGGCACTGCCTTCTTTCATTTTAAAGCATCCGGAGGGGCTGCCTGGAGACACAGGGCCTTTGTGCAGCAGCCGCACGTTCCCTCCCGCCCGGGTGCCAGGGCATGGCCAGCAGTCATTTTGTTAAAGATTTGTGTGCGGTTTGGGGAGGTTGTGCCTGGTGGGGGAAAACCCATGCTGATAAGAGCCAGCAAGTGCCACTGAAACACGCTGAGCTGCTTCAAAGCTGGCTTTGTGCAGCCACCCGGCCCATCTCCTCTCCTCCAGGCCAGGGATCCCCTTGCAAGGGGTGCAGCTCCAGCTCTCGCTGCCTGCCCGAGGGGACCCCGCTGCTGGGCTGACCTCCCCATGGACATCTGCTGGGCACAGGGTCGGTGCTGGGCAAGGCGTGAGCAGGGCATCAGCCTGTAGGCGTAAGCCAGTGGCAGAGCACTGGTGGTTGCAGTCCTTGCTATAGACACTAACCACTGCTGTGGGTGTCAGTCTTGCCTTGCTCTCCTCCTGCCCACCGTGGAGGGAGGGCTGGAGGTGATGCATGGGATACCGGCAATGAGATGAAGTGGGGCGCGATGTCCAGCTCAGTTACATGCCAGCACGGGCAGACATGGGAACCAGGAGCTTTGCAATTAATGTTTAATTAACCAGATGCAGCATCTTGCTTGGAGCTCGTTCACAGTCTAGCTGCAATTTCCGTGTATAAAAGTGTGCGTGAGACTTTGGGAAATGCTCTGCAGGCGGGAGAGGTCAGGAGGGTTTCAGGTTCTTAAAAAAACCAGGGCTTTTGCCAGGCTGTGAGGGTCAGGGACAAAGTCCTGGAGGACAAAGTCCTGTCCCTCCTGGAAGGCGAGTGATGCCCCCTGCGCTCCCTGCATGCTCCTGCAATGGGCCAGCAAGCAAATGTGTGCACAAAGCAGACCTGGGGCCAGGCAGGTCTCTGTAGATCACATCGCCTGGGAGCCTTAGGGAGAGGCAGAGGTTTATCATGTCTCCAGCACATCACGTTGATGCCGTATCTGTGCCAAGGCATTGCTCATCCTGGTGGCAGAAAGCCCCATCCACTCTCTGCTTCATGTGATGGCACTGATGACTGGACTCGCTGCTCTACTTCTGGGCCCTTGAGCAGTGAAAATCGGTTATTTTTTGGCACTGGTGCTCAGGGTGAGACACATATGGGTGCGGGTCCTGCCCAGGTCCGATGCTAACGCAGCAACGTGCTGTAGTGGCTGATGGCGTGAGTTTGAGCTGTCGCTGCCACAGGGCTGGAGCGTGGAGCTGACCCTCACACGCAGAGCTGGGGGCTGGAGGGGTGATGCAGGGACCGGGGCAGCCCGACCCCCTCCCGCCAGCCAGGAACCAGCCCGTGCGGACGCAGCCCGGGCTGCCCCCATGGCGTGGCCGGCCGTGTCCCGGCGCCATGGGTGTCAGTGGTGCTGCTCTGGCTGTGTTTCAGGTGGGCGACCAGATGAAGCTGCTGCAGAACTGCTGGAGCGAGCTGCTGGTGTTCGACCACGTCTACCGGCAGCTGCAGCACGGCAAGGAGCACAGCGTGCTGCTCGTCACCGGCCAGGAGGTGAGCACCGGCCCATGGAGACCACAGCGGCCACTGCGGCTGGGGTGGTGGGGGCGAGCTGACGGGGCTGGAGCGGGGCACAGGGGTGACTTTTGTCTTACTTCTGGCTGAGTGCAGCTGACCCAGTGGAGGGCAGACGGGTTGTTTTTGCTGTGCTATGGGACTGCTTGTGCAGAAGGTCCTGTCCTATCCTATCCCATGCCATTCCATCCCATGCCACCCCATCCCATGCCACCCCATCCCATGCCATTCCATCCCATGCCATTCCATCCCATGGCACCCCATCCCATCCCATGGCATCCCATGCCATGCCATCCCGTGCCATGCCATGCCGTGCCATGCCATGCCATGCCATGCCATCCCATCCCATCCCATCTTATCCCATCCTGTCCTGACCCACCATCCAGCTCCTGCTTCTGAAGAAAAATGTTTCTCATGGGAAGATCAACGGCCACACCTGCACTTGCAGGGACAGGGTATGTGAAGGTGCCCCTTCCCTTCCCGGGGGCAGTTTTTGGAGACACAGGCACCGATAATGCCAGCGCTCTGCAAAGGGCCCCTCTGTTTTAAGCGGCGCTGGAGAAAGTGTTCCTATTTCACCCATCAGCTTTTGCTTTGATGCTCCTAATTCTTGGTCAGCGCTGCAGGCTGCTGCCCAGCTCCTGCCCCGGGGTCCCCTGCAGCGGGTGTGAGGGGGCTGGGGCTGCTGCGGCTGATGCCGTCCCCATCCCCGCAGGTGGACATATCGACCGTCACGGCCCAGGCCGGCTCCATCCTGAACACGCTGGTGCTGCGGGCGCAGGAGCTCGTCCTGCACTTGCACTCGCTCCAGGTGGACCGGCAGGAGTTCGTCTGCCTCAAGTTCCTCATCCTCTTCAGCCTCGGTGAGCGCCGCTGTGGGGGGCACCGGGATGAGGGGCGGCTGCACTCGGGGGTCATGGCTGTGCTGCCCCGGGGTCTTGGGGCTGGAGGGAGCACCCACAGCCCAGGGTCCAGCCCTACCAGCCGCTGCGCTGATGAGCGATGATGGGGCTTTTAATGAGGAGCCAGGAGCGAGGGCTGGGACCTGCTGGCTCCCCTGCCTTGCTGGGGGCTCTGAAACATCTCCCACTGCGGGCCAGGCTCTGCCCCCGGCCGCGGGGGACGGTGCCAACCTGTTGGCCGAGCTGTTTTGGTCACTCTCCCCGTCGCACCAGGCAGGGAAACAACCAGCTGATACAGCCGCAGCAAAACAGGCATGCTGGCGGAGGCGGCGGCTGGGGACGGCCCTATCTCCCGGGATTTGCGTCAGAGAGCCCGTGCCGCTGCGGCGGGCTCGGGCTGCGTGCGGCTCCTGATTAGGCTCAGCCCCGGAGCCTGCGGTCGGGCCGAGGCGGCGGGTTCACACGGTCCTGCCTCACCTAGACAAAATACCCAGGAGCCACAGGCGCTACTGCCAGAGCCTGCAACGTCCCTGGGGCTGTGCAGCAGCTCTGCCTACTCCCGTCCCGCTCCTGCCCTGATCCTGCCCTGATCCTGTCCCGCTCCCACCCTGGCTCCCTCGCGGGGAGCACCTCCCCATCCACCGTGGCCAGGGATGTGTCTCCTTCTCCCGGGGGCATCGCCCTGAGGCAGGGACACCCATCCGAGTCCCACCGGCGCGATCTCAGCCCTCAGCAGGGCGGCGCAGCCACAGGCGGTGCTGAGCACCACAGGGACCCCAGGGCGCCCGGCCACCTTCATTACTGGTGCTGACACCTTTCCCTCGGCCCCGTCCCGACGGGTGATCTCACCTCTTGGCATGAGGACGGCTGTGGGGCCTGTGAGGGGCTCAGCTGGCTGCCGCACGCCCAGCTCGCACCTCTGCTGCTGCAGCTGCTTCACTTCCCACACCTCCATGGCCGCTGCTAATTGCACGCACCCGGGCAGGGCAGGAACCGGCATTTCCCCAGGGAAACTTGTGCTTGGGCCCCCGCAGCACCTGGGTGCTGGTGCTGAGCCAGGATGGCGAGCCCAGCTCGGGCAGCCCTGTCTCCATCTCCATCCCCGTCCCCATCCCAACCCATCTCTGACCCCTTCCCCATCCCTGCCCCAACACCTTGGTCTGGACTTGCACTTGTGCACCACGGGTCCCATCCAGGGGGGGTCCTGCCCGCAGCTCTGTGCCGCGTCGCCAAGTGCAAGCAGGCCACGAACGGCACTCTGCGCTGTACGGTGTCACTGTGTGTTTTGGTACTTCATTGCTTGACAGAGAGTTTGCATCACCGCATGTCACCGTCACGGAGGAGCCAGCCTGCTCCAGGAGCAGCACCGCCACTGGGTTAATGGGTTAAGTGGGAGCATCAGCGTGCTGCAGGCAGTGGGAATCCGCTCTCCCCATCCGAGGGGCTGGGGTCAGGGCCAGTACGGTCTGAAGGACCCACCGGTTTGACGCGGGTTTGCTGTGAACATGTCCCTGTTAGCCGGCAGGTCTGGCAGCCGCCGGCACCCCGGGGGCCCATGCAGGGCAGGGGTCTCGGGGCACGGGAGCAGTGCTGCCCTCCTGTCCTGCACCTGGGGCACCTCCTCCTGCAGCTTTCTTTTCCTCTAGAGCTGTTTGGAAATCCAGAGAAATTAGGTAAAATAATTTGCTGTTCAAACAGAGATAAGGTGTGGCACAAACAGTGCCCAGGCTGGGAAATAAAGGAGCGGTGGGGTTCGTGCCCCGAGCTGGGACCTTCCCCGGCCGCTGCCCCACGGGCTCAGCACTGGGAGGGCTGGTCACCCCGCACTGCCCCGCGTCCCCCCGCCGCCCCCTGGCATGGCACAGCACCGCACGGCGCGGCGCAGCGAGCAGGAGCAGCATCTCCCCAGAGCCACAGCTGCCGCGCTGATTGCGGCTGCAGTCCCGCTTCCCCGGAGCCGCGACTTTCAGGGAGGGCATGGAATCAAATAGCTGTATTTTCCCATACATCATTTTGCCCCAAATCCAACTTTTTCTCTCCATATTGCAGAGCTCACTTGGAGTAATTTGCCCTTCGCAGGCTCAGCTGTAGAGGATGGGATTGTGTATTATGTGCAGGATGTAATTGCCTTTAACAAGAGAATTTCCACATTTACCACTCTGCCACAGCACAATCAAAGCCAAGCCCCGCTCACAAGAGCTGCCATTTGAGTTCTAAATAGATTTCTCTCCTGAGCAGGTAAAGAGATTTAATTAAAATTAGGGCTTCTCAAAATAGCAATATTTATGAGGACGGCACAGGTTAGCTTTGTTCTACAGAAGGGCTTAATAGAGCCTTAATGGATTGACCTATCATTCGATTTCATGACTTACATTCATGAAGCAGCTACTCTTGGGGAGGGGAGGAAGAGAGGCTTTTATAGCCCACATTCCCTTAAGCGTTTGCAATTTATCAGCAGCTTCTCCCAAACAAAAGGAGCTGTGAATAGGAAGAACACTTGAGGGCATAGAAATAATCCCAGGCATATCTGTATGTGTGATGGGAGGCTTTGTCACAGGACAGTCTTTGCAACTGCTGCAGTGTCTCTAAATGAAGTGAGTCAATGTTATTTGGACAACATTCTTTATTCCTTGCAGGAATGAAAAGATTATTCAAATATTCAATTAAACAGTGAATAGGGTCTTTCAGAGAACCAGGTGAGTTCATCGAGTAGAACTAGCTATTGTTGAGCCAACTCAGGGGATAGATTTGACATTTATCAATATAACTTCTTTTTTTTTAATGACATGCACAATAACCTTATGCAGATAAAGAGATTTCATAACAACAACCTGGGTAGAAGGGAGACGGCCACAATAGGAGCAAATGTGCTGCAGGAGTGAAAAGGGAAGGGTGATCTGATAAAGTGCATCTTGGCACAACCTGCAGCGCTTTCTGCCTGCGCCACGCAGCACCCAGCCCGGCCACGGGCATGGCTGGAGGCTGTGTCTCCCCAGGGGTCCCGCAGCCCCCTCCCCGGCTGTGCCTCGGCTCCCCAGGCTCTGCCTGAGCACGGGCTGGGGGCTCCCAGCTTTGCTGGGCTGGAGCAGCACCGGGTGCCGTGGCCCCACCGAGGGAGCCCTGTGGGGCCAGGTGGTGTGGGGGGCCATGGACACCCCAACCCAGCAGTCAGGGTCCCGTCCGCTCCCTCCTGCTCAGCCACCTCCACCACCAGCACCACGCTTTGCCCTCCCGAAAGCCACGGCAGGGACCCATCTGGGTCAAAGCCATGCTTGATTCCCCTCTTTTTCGGGGTGAAAGACAGAAATAAACCCCAAACACCCAACCACTTTGGCCAGAAACCATGCCCAGGTTTCCCTGTTCCCAGCCGCGGGGGGATGCGTCCGGGCTGCCAGCTCAGACCTGAATTTGGCTGTGCGTCAGCAGCTGCTGGATGTGGGCAGCAGAGCCGGCAGCGCCGTTACCCGAGCGCAGCGCTGCTGGGCGCCTCCGTGCCGTACAGTAAATCTGTTAAATCCGCTCGCCCCAAATGGACCTGGTGCTGGGGTTTGCAGCAAGGTCTCCCACGGGCGGGCACCACGATACCATCGCTGTGTGTTGCTGTAGCCGGCTGGTGGGGCGGTGCACAGCACCATTTCCCTAAAGCCACTGAAATCTGTGCGCGGGGCTGGTTCAACAACGTGTTGCGCAGCTTGAAAACCACTGCTTCGTTCACAGAGCACTCAGAGCCACCCGAGCAGTGTCCTTGGAGGGCAGACCCCAGCTCAGGCTGCCCCAAAAGCCTGGGGAAGCCCCGAGCCACCAGCCTGGGCTGTCCCTGCAGTCACTCTCCTGCCGCGGCTGCAGGCGTAGGACAGTTACAATCCGGTCATCCCCAGGGACAGCCTCTGCCCTGGGGTTGCGCGCGCCCCAGCTCTGCAGTGCCGCCATCGGGGCTGTGATGGCCCCTTGGCTGCCAGACCCTGCCTGCACCTCGGTGCCGCTGCCTGCTGCGCCGCTTCCCACCCTGCAGGCAGCAGAGCCGGCAGCGGGATTACGGGGGAGCTGCTGCGACCCTGGCGAGGCGCAGAGGATTAGGGTTTCCAGGCTGGTGAGCCCTGTTGCCACATTGGAAAGATGAGGCTTATCGGGGAATTAATTCAGCCGCTTCCTCGACCTTCAGGAATTAAAGGGGGCTGATGGCACCAGCGCCCTGTGTGTGGGTGCAGCTGGTAACAAGTTTCGGCTTTGAGGCTTTCTGGGTGGCGAGGTCGGGGGACGTGGGCCCTCCTGCTGCCGACGGGGGTTTGGGCATCTGCTTTCAGTGCTGGGCAAGACCCAGGAGTCAGGGAAGGGCTGGGGCGCCCATAGCCAGGCAGGGACGGGCTGCGGGACCCCTCCTGTGCTGCATTCTTGTGCAGGAGGGGTGTTGATGCCGGAGCACAGTTCCTCCTGGTGCAGCGCGGTACAGCTGGGGCAGACACATGGGTTTGGCACCGTTTCACCATTCCGTCCCCCACCCTTGCAGACGTGAAGTACCTGGAGAACCACACGCTGGCTAAGGACGCTCAGGAGAAGGCCAACGCGGCGCTGCTGGAGTACACCGTCTGCCACTACCCCCACTCCGTGGACAAGTTTCGCCAGCTGCTGCTGCGGCTGGCGGAGGTCCGGGCGCTGAGCATGCAGGCGGAGGAGTACCTCTACCACAAGCACCTGAGCGGGGAGGTGCCCTGCAACAACCTCCTCATCGAGATGCTGCACGCCAAGCGGACTTGAGCGCAGCCGCGAGCACGGACCCGGTGGAGCCCCGGCACCGCCAGCGGCGTGGCAGGGGCAGGATGCGCGCCCGGGGCTGGCGGGACAGCGCCGCCTCTCCACCCCGCCTTTCTCAGAGACGCTATTTAACCTGTACTATTGGAAAAGTCCCAGATGGTTTATTTTAGTACACAGTAAGGATGGCTGATGGCTGTGGGGCCATGGGCTCGGCTGCCAGACTGCCCCGTTGGCAGCACTGCCCCCCAGCTACTCTGCGCACCCGGTGCTCGACCTGTTGCCTGCCCGACCCGGCTCTGCGGCACAAAGGAAGGGTAAAGCCTGTCCCGGCTTTTCTCCTATTTATGCTTCTCTCCTGCTGCCCCTACCAGCCATTTCTCCACGGCTGCCATCCCTCCCCCAACCCTGCCCCATGTCTCAGGGCCCCTCGTGCACAGGGCAGGGGAGAGGTGAGGTGAACCCCCCTGGGCTGTGGTTTCGTGGTGGTCGGGGTGTGCCCAGGCACCAGCATGGAGGCAGAAGATTTCTGCAGGAGCCAAGCAGAACGTCGGGGCTGGAGCTGGAGATGTCGGCCCCACACAGCCGTGCTGGGACCCCAAGGTGCCCGTGCTGGGGTCCCCGCTCCTGGCTCTCTGCTGTGTTGTTGCCTGCAGTGTCGCCGCTGCCCCAGCTAAGCAAGGGCAGGCGGGGACGGACAGTGCTGAGCCCTCAGCTGAGATTCATTTTTTCAGTGCTTGTTGGTGCTGGAGGCACCAGCCATGGCTTTGCAGCCCGTGGCAGCTGCAGTGCCCGGAGCCCATGGGTGTCTGCAGTCAGCACATCTCTAGGATGTCAAAGCTTTGCTGCAGAGGCTCTAAGAGGTTTGGTACTGGGAGCAGGGGACTGTTCTCAGGACCCTTTGGGCCCATGGCCCTGCTGCTGTGCCCTCGGTGCCAGCACAACATCCCTGTGGCTGGAAAGCTTTGCAGATCATGGTGCCCAGGGGGCATCGGCACTGCAAACTGAGCTGGTTCCCGAAGCGTGAGGACAGGGTGGCCCCAGGACGGTGTCCCTGGGCAGCGCATCAGGCCATCCAGCCTTCGGCGATGTCCAGTCAGTGCCTGGAGAAGAGCCAAGGGGCAAGGTGGAGCCAGGGATGGACCCTGTCCCCTTCCTGGCTGCAGGTGATGCTGGCAGAGCAGCCGGGCAGGCGGGAGGTGCAGGGTCCAGCCCCTGCATCACAGGTGCCAGGGCAGCAGCAGGTCCAGGCTGCAAAGAGCCCAGAGCTGCTCCTGCACCAGCACGTGCCGTGGGGCTCAGCGGAGCTGGGGGGCTTTGCAGGCCCCTCCTGCATTTATGTGCCCAGCCACATGGGTAAGGAATAATAAGACTTGTCCTGCGCTTCATGCCAGGCTGAGCTGAGCCCCCAGACCCCTGTCGCGCTCCGCCGTGTCCCCAGGTGACATCAAATGCTGTGCTGAAGCCACAAGCAAAGAGCTGTTGGTTCCTCTCCCATCACGGGACAGGGGCTCACAGACACAACTGGGCCGCACTGGGGGGCTGCAGCCCCGCAAGCTGGGACGTGCCGGGCTCTCACTGCTGCTTTCTCTGTCTCAGCCATGCTCTCCTCTCCTCCTGCCCCGCTGCTATCGCAGGGCAGCCCAGCACGGCCCCCCCTGCCACGGCCAGGCCCCCCAGCTCCGCTGGGGCTCCTCCAGTACAGCTGGGTACAGTCCAGCACCTGAAGCAAAGCTGGTTCAGGTTTGTTTTCCATGGCGGGTGTTTGCTCCTTGTTTGGAGGAGGCTGTCATCCGCCGCGGCTCTGCGCAGAGCCGGTGCCTTGAGGAGCTGCAGACGCTGCGCCCCGAGCCGCGCGGTTTATGGAAGCTTGTTAGATGCAGAAGAGCATGTTTGTCTCTGCTTTTCAACATGTTTGTGCATTTTCCTCCTGAAGTCTGTGGTTCGGTTTCACCTTCTTCTTTTTGTGAACTTAAAGAACTGGAGAAAATGGTTTGGGAGGTAAAAGATGGTTTATTTTCAGAAAATGAAAAGTGTCCTTAAGTGTCTCTCTCTCTGTCTCTCACATCCTTTTCTCCCTCTCATTCCTCTCCTTCCCCACTCCCCACCCTTCCTTCCCAGGCAGGAGGTTACCAACTTCCTTGTCAGGAGCAAACCACTGTAATAAATTTTGCAGTTCATTTAAAAAGGCAGACCTTGTCTTTTTTGACTGTCTTTCTAACCTTCCTTGTTGGTGCCACCCCCTCCTCCTGGCTCCCCACGGGCTGGTGGGACGCCCTGCCTGGTGCCCCCGCAGGAGAGCAGTGCTGGCCCCCAACAAGCCCCCGGTGCCCACGGGCGTCTCTCCCGGAGCACCAGCTGCCTTCGGCAGGACCGGGACGCTACGGCTGCGGGAGGCGGGTGGCTGCTGTGGTGTGATTCAAGGCACTGGTGACTCAGGATCTGGTTCAAAGTGCTGCTGGGAATTGCCATAGCGACTCTGAGTGTGTTTTGCAAGTGAGCTCACGAATGACAGCATTTATGGGCAATTAGCTTAGACTCGGGATTTTTCATGTAGCCCTTGGTGGTCACTGTGGCCGGGTGTCCCCTGCATGCTGTGCACTGCGGCAGGGAGCAAAACCACAGCAAAGCTCTGCAATAGCTTTGATGACCTGTCTGTAAATATTTCAGCGCTGGGGAGTGCCCATGCACCGGCTCTCCCCGATCCCAGCAGCTGGAGATGCTGCTTGGCTGACTCTGCTAACCGGAGCGATGGTCTGCACTCACACCTCGCTCTCCTGACCGGCACAGGGCTGCTCCAGGGTTGCAGTTTCCAACAGCGCTTAAATCCACGCTGACCAGCACAGGCTGTGTTGAGACCAGGGAACACAGCGCAACACGGGAGATGGCACACGGGACAGTGCAGTGCCCCGGTCTCCCGCACCGTGCCAGACCGCCCTCCCCTGCGCTCGGCTGCGTAAAGCCGTTGCACGCTGCCACGCCTGAACGCGAGCCCATTCCCAGGGGTACACTGCAACAAGGAGAGAAGGTTGCCTTTAAAATCAGCATTTACTGTCATCGTAATCAGCAAAAACCCCAACACGTTTTATGTGCTCTAAACACTAGGGACGTAACAGGAGAACGAGTCGGAGGCAAAGAACAGAGGGAGAGAAACCGTAACCCCAGCTGGCGAGGGGCCATGCCGGCCGGTGGGAGCCCTGGGGGGAGCAGGCAAAGGATTTTTGTCCTAAACAGCAGAAGATGATACTGAAGTCAGCTGCTTTAGAAAAGGGACGAAGCCAGCCGCTGTCTTCCTCGGTGCATGTGCTTCCTACACGCCCCATCCCAGCCCTGCCCCGTCAGAGCCGCGTGGGGTGGCCGGCGGCAGCGCCGCACCGGGCCAGGCTTGGCTGCCCCGGCGGGGGCCACACGAGCCGTGGGGACCCCCAGGCCGGCATGCAGGCTGGGCAGCAGTCACGGTGAGTAGCTGCCTGTTGCTGGCTGCCCCTGGACAGGAGCAGGGCAGTCTGCAGCGGCAGACGAAGCCCCATGAGACCCCGCGCTACCCCAGTCCTGCCGTCGTTCCGTCTGCACATGCTGCTGGGAAGAAGCACAGGGCTAACAACGCTGCCTGGGCCGGGACAGCCCTCTGCATGGAAGCCAGTTCCTCCGACCTGCCATCCTCCTGGCTGCTGGAAGAGCCTCAGCGTTGCGGACCCGTCACCCAGAAACTTCTCAGAAACCTAAAGCAAAAGAGAGATGGTCTCAGCTGCGCCGGCAGGGAGGGGAGGGCAGGGCTCTGGGGCAGCGGGTGCACCGGTGGGCGTCCCACAGTGTGCTGGGAGAAAGCACAGCCCAAACCTGCCATAGGATGGAGAATGTAGGATGGAGAAAGCACAGCCCAAACCTGCCAAAGGATGGAGAATGTAGGATGGAGCACGGCCAGCCCTGCCTTTCGCTGGTGTGGCTCTGTCAACCCACAGCCCCCCCTGCCCCTTTAGGGGTCTCTGAAATACGGTCCTTATGGCAAGGATCCAAAGCAGCCTCTGTGCGCGGGGTCGGGGCTGTAAGGAGAAACCTCTTCTTCCCCCTGCTCAGTAATTAGCCCACCGTGCACCGCGCCAAGCTCTGAGAGTGCTGAAGAATGAGGTTTAAATGGGGTTTAATGAAAATACCAGCACTACCGTGGCAGAGAGCACTGCTGTCACATGGGCTGCACCTCCTTCCATCAGGGCATAAGGTACCTCCGCCTGTCGGGAAGGACCGTGGCATGGACGGCCGCAGCGATCCCACGGCAGGGCGGCCCAGCAGCGTCGGCATGAGGCGGGGTCTGCATTTCCCCGAGTGCCCACGGCACTCAGGTGCTTTACTGGCTTTGGATCCCAAAGATTCATAATTTCCTTATTATTTTAAAACCAATCTTATTTAACACGGTATGGCGAGAGTTGCAGAATTACTCAATATTGATCACAGAAAGGCTGGGCCATGGAGACAAGATCCATGTTGCTATGTGTGGCTTAGCAACATATAAATGTATTCAAACAGAATAATGAAATTATCGTGGGGAAACAAAGCAGCCATCACTTGAAGAGATGGAGGATGTGGAGGCCTCTTGGAGCTCTTGTTTGCCAAGACAAGGAAGATGGTACTTATTGTTTGTGCAAATATGTGAACCCCCCCGGCCATCCCCTGCTTACATAAAGGGTGTAATGAATCCGGGCAGTGCGCTTGCTGCAACGCGCAGCTTTGTACAGCTGGGCTGGAGCTCATTACTGCGGAAACGTGCGGCCCCTCCGAGTGAATTGAGTCCTTGCGGGGGGGAGCCCTAATACTGGGGGTGGGGAGGCGGGGAGGGACCCAGAGGGCAGAGCGCAGCCTGCACCTGCCTCCTGCCCACAGCCACGCGGCAAAACTCCTCATTTCTGTGGTTCTCAGACTGGCCCGGTATCTACCCGCATTTTACCCACCCTCACCCTCACGTGTTAACGCTCCGCTGGGAGCCCATCCCCACCTCCCGCCACGGACCCGCTGGCTGCCCCGTGCACTTGTGATGGCCACAGCTCTCACAGGAGCACAGCTGGAGCAGAGAAGAGGTGGATCCCACCCCAGACCCAGCACAGCTCTCCTGGGAGATCGCAAGCGAGCCATTTAAGTCCCAAGCCTCCCAGCAGTGCCCAGCGCTCCTCCTGCCCACCAGCTCTCCCCGCTGGACTGCAGGGCAGGCAGGCTCCTCCTGGGTCTCTGCATGACCTCCTGCAAGCCCGCTGCTGGTACCACCATAATTTTCATTAGAGCTGGCTGGAAATTTTCAAATAAAGATGCCTGGGGCAAAATACGTCTCTTTTCAATAAACTATTTTGGGAGAAAACAAATAGAAGAGGGGAAGCAGTGCCTGTTGAAATTATTTGTCTCTTGTTCATCATCAAGAACGCAGTTTTATGGTTTGCTTCCCCCGGCAGCTGTTATCCCCAAGAGCTACACAGCATTTTGCTCTGTTGAAAAAGCTGTGAAGACGGGAGCCTGTGCAATGTTGAGCTGCCCTGGGGTCTTCCAGGCATTACTACAGCTGGCATTAGTGCCTTTTGGTTTTTTTTTTTTAATGCTGGAAGCACTTGTCTTTGAGCCCGGCGCCTCGGAGCAGCGCAGCATAGCCAGCTGTGCCGCACACCGGCTTGCACGTCCACAAGTGTGCAGAGGAGTGCTCTTCTGGTTCAAGGAGATCTTCTCGTTCACCCCAGGCTGAAGGACTGCCCAACCAAGGGCTCCCTCGCCCCGGCGCGCGCGAGGACCCGCTCTCAGTGCTAGCGGAGAGGGTGGCCGTGCACAGCGCTGCCCTGCACCCACCAGCCGCTTCCACGGCCGCTGCGCATCAGCCGGCGCATGAGGGGGCAGGCACCGAGCCCAGCCCGGCATCCCCACCATCCTCCGGGCAGACCCAGGCTTTTTAAAAATACACTGAGGGCTTGCCTGAGGAAACAAAACCAAACTAAACAACCCGCCTCTTTGCACAGCTGGAGTTTAATTACACATGTGGCTAGATTAAAGTATGCAGGAGCAGGTGAGGGTGAGAGTGTGGGGGGACAGAGCACAAATGCACGTGCTGGGTGTAGGTCTTGCTGCCTCTGAGACCACACTCCTACGCCTGAAATGCCGCAGGACATTTACTCCTGGATGCCACCGTTTCTGCCTTGCTCATGTGTCCACTGTGGGGAGGAAAGCTGCAATGCTTCTGGGTGGCATCGTCTCGAAAATAGTCTAAGCATGCCCTGCTTAGACACTTAATGTGGAGCAAAATCAGAAACCTGCTAATGCACTGCTTCCTTTGACAAAAGAAAATGTAACAATGCAGAAAAAATAATATCAATCCATCCTTGGTGCTTCGTCACTGCACTGTCTGCTTGAGTGACCCCATCCAGAGACCGCACTGAGCGTGCTGGGAGTACTCAGCAGGGGCTGGTAACCAAAAATAAAGCTGAATATGCTGCACCTGTACCCAGAGGAGCTGGTGACTTGCCCAAAGCCAGGCAGGGCAGTCAGGGTGGGAGCAGGGAGCTGTGGCTGGCCAGCCTCTCCCCAGCACTGCAGTTGAGCAGAGGTCTGGGGCTTAGGAGGGATTTCTTGTTTTAATTCTACCCACCTCCATGGTGACATTGGCCTTTCTACAACCTGAAACAGAAGCAGCTAAATGGCTGCTTTTAAGCTCATAAATCCAGCCCTGTCTGAACACCCCACCTTCCTTGGCCACCCTTCTTTGGGAGCAAGTCGCTTCGAACACCCGCCAGTGCTTTCTGTAGCAGCTGCTGGTTTAAAATACCCCATGGCAGCAAAGAGCTGTTGCCACCCCTGAAAGCAGCCCAGGTCTGGCCAAGCAGCGAGGTGTGCCTGTCCCTGCTGTGGCTCGAGGACCGGCCGTGTTGGGGTGAACAGGCAGAGCGCTCAGCATCAGGTACCTGCAGGTACCCACTGCCCCTCTGCCGCCTGCGACCTGCAGCTTCGCCGTCACCGAGGGGCCCAGGGAGCTGCAAGCTGCAGACAGGGAGGTGCAGCAAGGAAGGTGCAGAGACACGGGGAGGAACCAGGTGGGTGCTGCGAGATGGGCACCCTTGGCTGAGCCACCAGTGCTGCCAGGGAGAGGCAGCGCAGGCAGCACGGGCAGAGCTGCTGGGGCTTCACACCCCGCCTCTCCCTCCTCTGCTCAGGGCGACATGGATCTCCCAGCAGCCTGGCCAGGACTGCACCCATCAGGGCAGTTTGGAAACAAAATGCTTGCTAAAGCCTGAGCAAAAATCACCCGCCCTCTGGGCAGCACCCCACCACGCAACCACAGAAAACAGTATCAGCAGTAACAAAAATTAAAGAAAATTATGTAGGCGAATGTTACCTGAGGATTTGAACGCTGTCAGCTCTACAGCCTGAAAGAGGGGAGAACATTTGTTAGCAGAAGGCACATGTCTGATTGCTTCGCTGCTGGCAACCCCCCGGCACGCTCCCCAGGGCCAGGCAGGGCTCCCCCAGCACCCAGCTGCTGCACCACACTCTCCCTCCCTCTGAGCCACCGCGCAGGCTGGGAACTGGAGCCTTCATCCCGGTCCCCGAGGGATGGGCACCTTGCAGAGCGCTCCTGGACAGGGCTGCACCTCTCAGCAGTGCCTGCGGGATGGGCGGCCGCCCCGCTCCGCTCGCCCTCTCTGGGGACCCCTCCAGCCCCGAGGTGGCCCAGCGGGCTGGACACCGTGCTGGAGACCACAGGAGAATCCAGGAGAAGAGGAGAGAGAACTTCCTCTGCCGTGCTGTGGTGGAAAGAGCAGGCACAAGCCTGCACCCTGTGCTTAAGTGATGGTTAATGCTCTGCGAGGTGTGAAATTCCTGCTCCCAGCCCAACAGCAATAAATATCACCAAACAACATTTAAAAAAGCTGAAACACAAAGAACATCTTGTCTGTGTTTGTATCTTCACTCGCTCAGTGTTTTGTCATTTTAAGTGTTTTCAAACGTTTTTAAGTAGCGTCTTCTCTTCATCCAAACTATTGTGCAGCTGCCAGTGACATTCTTAATTCACCGCTCCTCCAGCGAGTGCCATGACTCATTTAGCCAGGGAGCAGGAAAAACAGCACTGACTTATATAACTAACGAGCACAGAAAGCAGCACCTACCCCGCGGAGGGTAGCACCACCCCGGGCACGGCTGTGCCGACCACCTCCGCCGTGAAGATGGGGCTCGGATGGAAACTCCCCGCGGCCCTGGCCGCCTCGGCACCGTGGGGCTCGCAGCGATGGGGCCCCAAGAGCCGCGCTGCCGCAGCACCGCTCCGCTCTGGCAGGGGGCCGTGCCCCCTCTCCCCGGGCGGGCACCGGCAGCAGTCTCACCGTTTGGAGGCTGCTGCATCCATGTTGGTTAGGAAGGAAACCAGTCCATTAAAAACGCAGTGTTTAAGCAGCAAAGACAGAGCGAGATCCGCAGTGACCCTCACACGGAGGAAAGCGCTTTCTGTCTTTGCCTGCGAGGAAATGCCACGGCCTTGGCATTTAGGAGATCTGCTGCCTCCTAATGCTCCCTGCCTTAGGAAACTCAGGCCTCCGGGCTAATCCCTTTGGCCCACGCCTCGTATCTGGTGCCAGGAGCTTAGCCCTGGTCCCGGTTTACGCAGCCAGCACCTGGCTGGCTGAGAAAAGCATCACCTGTGAATGAATCCTGGTCGGCGTTCAGCACGAGGGGAGGAATGGCATTAACCGCAATATAAATCATGAGAGATGAAAATATAGATTTTATTGAGTGGCTTCAAAACGATATGCCAGCTACAGAAGTATTATCTATTGGATAAATAAGAGCTGTCTATGTGACACAGGTTTTCAAAGGATAAATATTAGAGAGGGAGAGAGATCCTTCAGTGAGAGACTCATATGAAAGTAGCATTGGATTTTATTCTGAGGAAATTACAGCACTTGTATGTCAAGTGCACAAGGACTGATGATCATTTCAATAGTGAGAGATGGAAGTGGCATCAGAGTAGTCAAATTTAAATTGTTCCCTGCTTTAGGCCATGCCTCACTGAGCTCTACATCACCCTCCCGCAGGCAGCACAACCCAGCCTGCCCTCCCTGGACAGATGCAGCTCGCCCACCGCAGGGACGGCAAGTCCTGCTGCCTGCGTTCAGTTTGCTGTCCCTGGGGGACGTCTCCTGCCTTGATCCACCCAACCTCCGCTTGGTGCTTTACTGGCTCAAATTCACTGGCTCCTTCTGTTCATGTATGCCTCTGCTACCATCACCCTCCCGGCACGGCAGCGGGGCTGGTTCCCCATCAGCTCAGGGGTGAGCTCTTGCCTTGGAAATCCGCTGTTTTGGGGCCTCCTGCCCCCAGAACGTGCGCTCTCCCCTGTTGTCCTCTGCTGCCTGCCCCTGTCCAGGCCAGCCCCAGCTCAGGCAATCACCTCCTGAGCCGAGCCCTGCCGTCACAGCACGGCCAAGGCAGGCCACTGACCAGGACCTCCTGCCTGCCAGCCCACCTTGCTCTCCACCTTATGCTCCTACGGAAGACAGCAAACACTCCGTTGCATCTGGCTTGACCACCGGGAGCGGCCACTATGGGCACAAAACCATGCATCTCAAATGATTTAAACGACTTAAATCAATACACTGGTAATAACGAGCATGTATTTTAATAAACCAGAGTCTTCAGGATGTGTATCAAAACCTCCTTGGTTTTGATAGACAGGCCGTGTGTCTGGACTGGTCCTCAGGAGGAGAGCGAGGATGCTGTGCTAACACGCTGCTCGGTCCCTCACCAACACTCAGCAACGTCTGTAACACCCTGGGACAGAGGGGATCGGTGTTACCCGCAGTCTGCGCACGGGCTGGGTGAGTCAGGCAGCTTCTGGGACTTGCTCAACATAAACCACTGAATTTGTGCCAGAGCTGGTAATACTACCAGGTGTCCCGAGTCCCAGCCCCTCACTGGAACCGTTAAACACCATTCCTACATAACTACTACGCTCTGCGTATGGGTGAAGGTGGAAGAATAACAGAAGACATTACATACCGGTCTCTCAGGTGACATAATTGATGAAATCCCCATGGGAATTTTGGCTCCAAAATTTCCTAGGGGGTGAAGCAGCACAATGAGTTTGCAGACTAGAGAGTAGAAATATTCATGCTTTTCATGCTTTACCAAGAACTCCATACTTTGTGTCCCCTCCGTATCTCCCACTGAAGCAAAGGGACCAAACAGGTTACCTGCATAACTGCGCCCACAAACTGGCTGGAACACGCAACACCTTTTTTCACAGAAGCTAAATACCCTGTTTCCTACTGCCACCTTTTCCCCCACGTCTCCAGAAAATTAGTTTTTAGGACACAAACATGGATTCTTGCCTCAAGAGAATGCAATGCTGCTTAACACGGTGATGAGACCCTCATGCCCATGCCCAGCCAGCCTGCAGCACGAACCTGACCCCTCTGAGATCCACATGCACACGGTCCCTTCCTTCCCTGGGAATCCTTCATCCTGTGCTGCATTTGCAGCACCAGACGCCAAGTGCTCACATAGGCACAGCGTGCAAATGAGTTCGACGCAGCGCCAAGTGAACGTGCACTAAAAGTCAAGCCTTGGGAATAATATTTTACTGCGGTCTCATCACACAGCCTGGGCCAACAGCAATGACAACCCTGTTTACCTTTGTTGGTGATGTTCTTCACTGGAGAGTCTTTCTGCACAGGGCTCGACAAGGCACTCTCAGCTGCAGAAGGACTCAGTTTCCCTGTCTCCCAGGAGGCTGTGTTTCTTGGACTTGATAAGTAGTTGATGGGATGTGAGCAGTTCTGTAGTGACGGGGAAGAGACACAGGACAGTGAAAACTGCAACATGCGTCTTTGCTGTATCTAGGTCCAACCTGAAAGATCGATTTCGTCTGCACTGTGGCCCCTGGGACTTTGACTCCCATCCCACCCTGGTACAGCAGGCTGCTGCCTAACCAGGGTAGATTATCTTTGGGTCTGCGTTGTCCAACAGGAAAGCACAGAAGGGAGACAGCCTCTGCTACTCTCCCTACATAGGAAAAGCAGGGAGAAAAATAAGACTTCTCTCCAACATTATCTCCTCAAAGTAGTCCAAAAGTACACCTAGGGCCCTCCTCTGGTGGGTGCACGACAAATGAAGGGGGCAGCAGGGGTTCCTTGCAACTTACTGTGAATGAGAGTGCTTTCTTCTTGTCCTTCATCCTCTGGATAGCATTCCTCACCTGGAAAAGAGCAAGGACGTTAGAGAGGCCCACAGCAGCTCTAGCAGAGCAAGAGATCCTCCAGCAAGTCGTGGAGAAAAAGCAGTCACTGTCCCAGGAGCACAGTCGGGGCTACGCTGCCTGTTGCACCTACTCCAACTCCAGCTACCCCCTTGGCTGCAGTGACAAGTGGCGGAGCCCCAAAGAGGGGCATCTCTTACCTCACTGTTATAGATTGCATAGACCAGGAATATGTACAGGCCCTGAAAAGGAGAGAGCACAGGAAGGGTTAGAGATGTATAGCTGGTTTATGCTACTTTGCATGGGAGGAAATGAGTTTGATGAGCACTAGAATGGGTGGCAACCCGTGCCACGGGGAAGAGGCACAGGCGGTGGGCACAGCACAGCCAGGGACAGCTGGGCTGGAAGGGCCTTCCTTAAAATGACACTTGAGACCAGGCCCTTCACAGAGAGTCCAAAGGAGAGGCGGTCCCTGCCCCAGTCCCTCTTCCTTCTCCTCTCCCCCATCTCATCTGGGGGGAGCGGGCATCTCTCACTGGGCACTCGGCTTCCTGAGCCCGAAGCTCTCACGTACTCCCATTCACTTGTGCATGCAAAATCCCCCAGGAAACACCTCCTTCTGATCTCAGAAGCAGAAACCGCCAGGAATTAATTGCTAGGGGAACTGAAATCTGGGAAGCAGACCTCCCTTCCCACCGAGCACCGACCCTGGGGAGGCTTTCGCCAGCCTCCGGCAGACCAAGTGCAGCATGATGCCGGGGACAGTTCATCTGCCCCATGCAGTGACAGACCACAGCGTTAACAGGACACTGACCCAAGTTCAGTGGGGCACAGGGCCAGAGGCTTTGCAGCCCCGATCTGGACAACCCTTCCTGCCGGCACGCTGGGGCTCCAGCAGCACGGTTTTGGCCACCGACAGGTTTACTTGCTGAACCAGCACTGTGGCATGCACACGCCGAGGACCAGCGAGCAACGACGTGCTCTGCCACAACCAAACGCTCGGCCGCAGCTATGTGCCGGGGGCTGGTGCGGGATGTGCTCAGGGAAAGTGTCTGGGGCAGGGCCGGAGCGAGCATTGCCTGGAGGCCACAGCCTGGGGCTAATTACAGCTCCAGACCAATGATTTTGGCCTTAAGGCAGCCCTATCTGGCCCACCAGATTTATGTTATATCTGGGGGGTGTTTGTTATCGCAGCTAGATAAATCAGCTGCAGCAAGAAAAGTAATCCATCTTGTCTCCAATGAGCCTTGCTCTTCATCTGTGAGCTCTTGGCAGGCGTAATGGTAGCAGTACCCTGGCGCCGTGCCATGACCTGTCCTTCAGCCAGCAATGTTGGTCACTCCCCCAGACCAGATTTCTGGTCAGGCTGCCAAGGCAGGTCTTCCTTGAAATAATCATTCTGGATGAGCGCAGGGAAGGGGGGGAGCAGCGAGGTCGGCTGGGAGGAGAGCAAGGAAGGAGAGGAGGCCCAGCTGCGGCGGCGGGCGGAAGCGGAGCCGCTGCTCTGAGGAGCCCGCTCCTGCCCGCGCGCCATCTTCTCCCGGCAGGGCCCGCAATACCCCGGCCCCCGCGGCGCCGCGCTCGTGGTGGGGCAGGCGCTGGGCGGCCACAGGCGAGAGCGCGGCATGTGCCGGGACCCACAGGGCGGGGTGGGTGCTCCTGCCTGGTGTCCGTCTGTCCTGCTGCGCTCCACATGCCCCACCACCTGGGAGCAACACCGTCTCCTGCTCCTCTCTCACCAGAGGTGGGTGAGTGGCTCTGTAAGTCCCTGCCCTCAGCCAGCCTCAGGACCATCCCTCCAGCTCTACAAGTTCAAATGAAGCCAGCAGGTTTTACCTACGCTGTTCCTTAACAGCAGGCACCTCCACCCAGCGTTCGGTGCTTGGCAGGGTGTTGGTGCTGCTACCTCCGAAATCATGGGCTGGAGGGAAGGCACTGCTGCCTGCTCGCCAACCTGCGGGGCAGCCACCGCAGCCGCCTCCGGCGCAGCGCCACTCCATGTCGCTTTTCGGTCACTCGGCTAAATTCCTGTGCTGCCTGACTGGAGAAGGAGTTGTCATGTTTGGTGTCGACGCACAGAGTAACCTTGAAGACAGGCTTTGGTTTCCGCAGATAAACAGAAAGCAGTCAAACAAACAAACAACCACAGCAGCAAAACTTTCCTGCACAACACTAGCGCATGAAGAAGCATGTTGGCCTTAAAGGAAATTCCAAGGCGATCCATAAGACAGTCAGCGAAGGGGCTGAAATGGGATGGTTTTATCCCTGCTTTCTCTCAACTCCACAGCTCCCCACCAGCGTCACAATTTCTCGTCTCGGGTAATCTGCAAATTGATCTGAACTTGGTAATCAAGGGACAGAAGGCAAACAAGCACAGCATATCCACGGGCAAACCCTCAGCTGTCTGTCCACGCAACAGCCGCGGCTCCTACAGAGCTTTAGGAGAAAGGAAGAAAACAAAAGCAGCAATAACTTGGAAAGCAAGGGAAGAAAACAGCAATCCAAGCTGGTCAAGTTTGACCAAGATGGTCAAAGTGATCCAGCAAACACCTCAGTTCCTATCTCACTCAAGGTAGATGTCATGGCTTGTGACGGAGATTCTCAGGAGATGTATCATCCAGAGGACACATTTATTCATATTCCCATATTCCCAGCATCCACATTAGGACAGCCAGCATCCCACAGCCCCTCTGCTGCCGTCAGTGATGAACCAAGGGCTGAGTGAGCCCTGGAGGATGTAGTCTGGGCACGCACGTTGCCAGGCCACAATCAAGGGGTATTAGCAGTCACCGACCAGGGGCCTTGTCATGGGGTTTCCCTTGCCAGTGCCGGCTTGCAGAGGAAAGGGCAGCCCTCAGCACTACTGGAAAGCAGCTCTCCTGAAGGTTATTCAAGGCTGAGATCCTCAGCAGGACCTCTCTGGTGTGACATACGTGCTCATGTTTTTACAGCACGAACACTGAAGCAAGGCAGAGGAAGACTGCCAGGATGGTGCTGGGACACTGTGCTCTGATCTGCCTCTGCTGATGTTGACGGAGTTCACCCAAGCTGAGAAATGTGGGTTTTTTTTTTCTGTGAATGAAAAGATGCTGGTGCTGTTCTCGGCTCTGTTCACCTCATCGCAGCACTGAGCCTGGAGTCCTCTCCTGCTCAATAACTTAAGGATGGCATAAGGAGGCAAGGAGAACTGATGCTATATTTAATTACCGTTAGGACCGGCCTCCTGCCGCTCTTCTGATATCCTTAATAGCAGAGATGTGGAGAGGCGGTCCTTGTCTGGCCTTGGAACACCCCATCTGAGAGCCAACGGATGTGCGTGAGCAGCACCCGGCCGCTGGACCAGCGCCAGCCAGAGGCAGAACATCCCTGGAGCAACCACCCATCTTGTGCACGTGGTGATAACGCCTGCATTTCACCCTTGGAGAGCTGGGCCAATGCTACACTGAAACAGGCCAAGTATGCCAGAGGGAAGCACTGCGAACTCCGCTGCTCCGTGCGTGAAAGCCACAGTGAAGGCCATTTTCTACTGCATCCAAATGAAAAGGGGAGATAGGTGGAGAACACTTTGGATCCCAATGGTTTGGAGGGTAGTACCCAGTCGCTCTCTTGACTTGGATCTCCTGGAGTAGGATTTGTCCCCAAGCACTGGGCAAGGGACTCTAGGAAACCGATCTGAATATCCAGTGCAAAGGGACGGGACTGACTGTGTGGGTACTCTTTGTGCTGGCACAGCCTTAGCCCCAGGGGTTGGACTGAGTCCCTGCCTCTTCCCCCTGGCTGGCTCCCTGCCGCCAGAAACTGCCTGCCTGCAGAGAGCTCCACCATCCACCTTGGGACCATGCTCTCCTGCACGTCAGGAGCAGTGATGTTCAGTGCTTCTCTAGCTCCATCTACAGCTGCTTTCTCCCGAGGTTTGGAAAGCTTCTGCCAACAAGGGGGCTGATGCTTTGAATTGCAGGTGGCAAGCACATGTTCAGGGACTTTTTGTCACCATGTGTCCCTGGGTTTCAGATATCCTGAGGTCCTGGGAACAGTCCTAGCTCAGTGCAGAACTGAGCGCTCCTGGCTGCTGTGACTAATACAATTCGCTTTGCTCTCTTGACCACATACAGGCTGGTTAAAGTTTTAAACTCTTGATGAAATCAGTAAACTTAGAAGCAAATATTAAGTATTGCTTTACATACCAGGGTTACTTTCTGCCCTGTAGAGATCCCTATTAATACTAACATCAACAACATGACTCTGAAGTATGGTAGTCACAGCCATGGCCCTGGAAGTCACCAAGACAAGCAAATAGCCTTAAAAATGTAGCCAGATGATGCTGGAATGAAGAGGCTGAAGGAGATAATACGAGTCACCCAAAGACTTGCAAGTCAGAGCTAGAAACAGTGCACGGACTTCCAGCCTCCCCCTGCAAGGCTCTGATCACCAGCCCACACCGCAATCTGTTCCACCTTACACTCCTGCATCCCATCAGATTCCAGTGCAGCTCTCACTGGACACTGGGACCATGCCTGGGGAGCAGCTGCATGGCTGCAGACAATATGGATTTTAGGGGTAAAACGTTTTAGTCCTTGACTCTTAATTCTTCTTCTCTCATCTCCCTGCAATAAATCTGACCTCCAGGCAAAGGGAAGGTGGTTCTGCCTGTATAGTTCTTGGGCCACAGCCTTTAAGTACGTCTGAACATGAACCAGATGGAGAACACCCATCCTAGAACACACACCATCTGAGCAACAACCAAACACACTACAGCCGGACATGACCTTTGAGTCCCGCTCCACGAACAGCCCCGTTCTAACAGTGATGCTGGCACACGTGGTCCATCCCTACCCCATAGGAATGAGGCTCATTTCACTGCTGCAAATAGCAGGTGGGATGTCTGCCCCATTAAACTGGACAGTTACCATTTTAATTATCCATTAAATGACCAAATCAAAACTCTGATGAGGTTCCCTATAAGGATGTCAGTTTGGAAGTATCATTTTGAAACCATGCTGATGTCAGAAAATCTAATGAGAGAAACAAGATTTGAACAGGGAAGCTGTGGCACCAGCAGGGCACTCTAGAGACGGGTGCTGACGGGCCATTAGATGAAGAAGGTCTTCAGAACTGTATTTCATATCTTGGGAGCATGAACTTAGTCTCCTAAGCCAAAACAGCACGGCGGCCTGGGAAAGCTGGGCTGGGCTTCAGAGCTGACAAATGTCCCCAACTCCTGGGACAGGTAGAGTACACTGAAGCACAAGAAACCGCAGACACCTGCTTGGCTGTGATGTGAGGATCCACCTGGTACGGGACTCACCTGGAGGGAGTTCAGCACGATGAAGACATAGGCCCAAATGATGCTGAGGTGGACAAGGACCCCACACACCCAGGTCAGCCCCAGCACGGGCAGCAGCACCAGGACGGGCTTGGCTGTCGCCCTGTCAGGAGGAAGGGCTCAGGGTTACCTGGGTGCATTTCAAAGCCGAAACACTGTGCACTGACACCCTGGTGACACCCGCCTCCCAGCCACCAGCTCTCCGCGAGGGTCCCCGTCGTGCCCCACGCCACTGAGCCCAGGGAGTCCTGGCAAAGCGCCCCAGCCTGCCAAATGTCCTTCCTGGCTCTGCAAACCCTGCCCAGGGGCTCGCCATGATCTGCCTGGGGCATCGGCACTAGGTTACAGAGCACTGAGTGGATCTGCCCTGAAAGAGCTCCACGGGTTTAGGAGCACCCTGGCCTTTATCTTGCAGTTTAGAAGAAACTTTCCTTGCCTCCATGCTGGAGACAGCTCACCTCCCCCAGCAAGTGCTTTTCAGATGATATGTCCACCAAGAGGCACCCAAGATGGTAGCTATGGAACAAATTCCTTTGCAAACAAAACTAGTTAAGAAGGGAAAACCCAAATATCTCACCTCCCAGCCCCCAGTGTGCCAGCTCTGCTCTTTATTTATCACTGAGAGTTAGCAAGAAGGGAGCTCTTTGACGTCATTAGCCATGAGAAAACAGCTATTTTCCCCTCAATTGCTGCTACAAGGAGGGCTTCTGTATTTGTTTTATTAGCATATGGATGTCACCCTGCCCTCCAGCAATGCCCTATCTTTGTGCTTCTGTAAATTTGGGAAAAATTATTTATGATACAGGGGAACAATGCGTGTCTAGCAGGGGTATCTGGCGCCAGCTAACAACAATAAAGATTCACAGAGGGTGATAAAGTAATGATTCAAGCAGCAGTTTTTTAGAGGTCTCTCTATATTGACTGATTACAGAATTCCACACTGCCTCTTTCCGCATGTATGTAATCCCCATCAGCATTACTTTTAATTCACCAAACTCATATAGAAAATGCTTTTTATAATGGCAAATACCCCAAACCCCAGCACTCTTTACAGCTGGCATCCTGCCGAGGGGCACACACAAGTGCTAAGGATGGGACAAGTGTGAGACAAATTCAGTTATGACCCCTGAAAACTGCAATGTTCTGCGAAGCGGAGAGGAGCCGCTGCTGCGTCACAGAGCTCTATAAAATTCCATGGAAATTGGGCACCCAACTGGGTCCCTGGGTTCCTTGAAGCACCCCGAGCTGCTCCCTCACTTCCCTACGGGGATGTTTTACAGGATGTCTGCATGCCTGCCAGCAAGCTGCTCAGCAGCACGGCGGGCTAATGATAGCGAAGGGGCAGACAGCTCGGCAGTGGGCTTGGCAGCGTCACCCGTGCTGCCGCGCTCACTAACACCACCGCAGACGATGGAGGCACCAGCCATTCCCAGACCCGAAGTACTGCCCCTGGTGATGCCAATGGGCCCTGGGCAGCTTTGATTTCAGCAGGCACTGCCAAGGGTCTCCCGTCCCAAAGTGTTGAGGTTTCAGAGTGTGAGTGCAGACGGAGTCCCGCACTGGGTTCCCCAGGCTGAAAGTGCTGGCCGGGCTTCTCAGTGGCATAGAGATTAGAGCACACAGACTACCTTTGGGTGATGCACAGTTACCCTGAAGGAGAAAATCCTTTCTGCCCTGACCCCCCCAACTGATGGTCTTTCACTTTGTCAAGGCAAAGACTCCCAGCTTAACAGTAATTCCACCATTTCATGCCCAGAGCAGCCACAGCTGGCAAAACCAGCCTCCCCCCTGCTCACCATATCTGTATTCCAATCTGGTTCTCCAGGCTGCTGTTGGGCGTCAGCATCTTTGATCTCCTGCGAGCACTGGACACAGTCACCATCACCACCCGGAACAGCACGAAGGTGTTCACCTGTCAGGGAAGAGCCATTGGACCCCGTAACCTCCCGTAATCTCAGCTCCAGTGGGGTGAGTCTTTTCTGCTGGGAACTCAATAATTGTCAGGACTTCGAGAGGAATGTATCACTCCTGAGAAAGCAGTGAATGAAATACTTCATAGAGCTATCCACACAAGCATGAAATCTATAAAACTTATCTCAAAACTTCTACAGAATGTCTTCCTTGCCAAGTGTCTACTCTGGATCCCTTAAACATTACACCTTTTTCTGCTACTATGTTGTTGTATAACGACACTGATACTACTTCAAGGACGTAGATGTTCCCATATTAAAATCAGACCTTTAATTAAGGCAATGTCACAGGCAACCTACACATTTATCTACATTCCTAATTTAACAGCCAGTACACAAACTGGTCAGCAAAAGCTTCTTGAAGCACTTTTTTCTGTCAAAAAGCTGCTTTGGTTAAAGAGATTTATTTGTGTTGTGAAAGTATATACAAAGCATAACAAAAATTCTCCTGTAAACGCAGCAGGCACTACGAGCTCTGCGAGCAAGCATCTTGGCTAGAGAAGCGCTGACACGCTTGCCTCTGCAATGCTTTCCTAAAAGCAGGCACGGAGGAATCACACCTTCCCGGCAGGTTTTGGCACTTACGGCCAGGATGAAGAGAACAGGTCCCACAAAGGCCCAGATGACGTTGGTCTGAACGTTCAGCCAGCAATGGTTGTCTGCCACATACTTGTTAAAGGAAGTTGCAAGGGTCACACCCACAATAATGACTGGCAGGCCTGTGGAAAAAAAAAAGCGCAAATTAAGCGCCAGGAAAAGCAGAGATGACCCATTCAGGTCAGCTGTGCTCTAGACAATTGCTTCAAAACCCCCAAGACCAGACAGGCTCCAGCTTGAGCCAGCTTAGCCTCTGAAACCCCAGGAGCAACATCAATTTACTGCAGCTGAAATCTGTCCTGGCTCTACAAGCCCAGATTTATACGCCGTCAGCATCATTCTCCTAGGTATAAAGCATTCCAAGTCCTGAGTCCTGATCAAAGCAATTTACTCCTCAGATTGCTTTTTTAACAAAATGGACAATCAAAGACATAAAACAATCCAAAATATTTGAACCAGTTGCCCAATGTCCAACTAGGTGTGTGATTTGCAAGGAGCACTAACCTAAAGAGGCTCCTCTTTGATATGAAACTCAGCTTATTCAAATGAATTCCATGTCCCTGAAGGGCTCACTCAGAATAGAGAGTGCTTAGTCAGGAACATATTTATATTTTAATTACTAACAGTAGTAATGCTCTCCAAGAACAAGAACTTACCATAAACTTCCTCCGCCATTTTTTTGTATTGAACTCTTGGATTTAGAAAAATAACAGAAAAGCTTTATATCTTCTATTCTAAGACTGACAATTTGATACATAAGGGTAAGAAAGCCTCTGCAGAGCAGTGACATCTGCCTCCCATATTGAATCAAACCAAACATTCGGGAATCTCTCTTATTGAAACTTTTGCTAGACAAAAAATGGACCCATTTTTTTCCGAGTGCCCAACACAGAGCCTGTAGATACCCCAGCCTGTCACGTAGTAGAACTTCATTCTCCTGTCTTCACTCATGTTGACTGCTACCACTTTGCTCCACAGGAGAAGCCCCTCCACCAGCATCCATGAAAAAGCTGCCATGAAGAAGAGATGAAGGAAGGCAGTGACCATGAAACACACCACCTGGAGAGAAGGGAAAGAACATGCCATTTCAGGAGGGAGTCCTCTGGGAGCTCCTGGGTGTGAGTGGTCAGGAAGAAGAGAGCAACCTGCAAATTATGCTGCAGAATGCGCAGAAATGTAGTTAAACATCCACGAGCACCAGGAAGAGTTCTTAAAATTGCAACACATGAATAGTCCAACTGCTGCAGCTCACACGCATTTCATCTGCGTGACCATCTCAGACCACAGAAGAGGGAACTAATAGCATCTTTTCCCGCAGTTCTGGCACTTTCCTTGCAGGTCTCTCATCTCAGAGCTGCTTGATCCAGCCCCAGGATGTGGAAGAGGACACAGAAAGGGACAGAACTGTATGTTGCTGTTTTATAGCTACTTAAATTTCCTGAAGGATTTTTTTTGACAGAAACAGACAGAAGAAAGAGGTGAATCCTCCCGACAGATTGCACAATGTATATATATGTGCGTCCCCAAACACAGAGACACAACCCTTCCCTCGATGCAAGTTACAGGTAATTAATGAAACATTAATGAAAAGGATTACACTTCTGTTCTGTTTGTTCTGACAATGATGCCTGAGCAGGCCTGGTGCTGCTGGCCACAACAGGGCACTGCGAGCGAGCTTACCTGGTTGGTCTTGGCCAATTCACTGAACATGAGCAGAGCTTCTGCTGCAGCTAATGCAAAGATCAGGTTCTTGTGCACGGTTGTTCGTTCACTCTTGGGGACACTGAGGAAGGAGAGAGGAAACCCTCAGCTGCAGACAAATGAAAGGGTGCACAGGTTCTCACTAGTCCACGCTGGGCTGTGCAGACCTGCCTGGGTGACCTGCTACTAACTGCAAAGATGACAGTCCAAAGAGGCAAGGGACTGCCCTGGTGTGCTCGCTAGGTGATGGGGACGTACTGCTCAGAGGTGGAGAGAGCAACTGCAGCGCTCACAAGGCAGATCTCGGTGCTTGCCAAGTGACACAGAAGGGCTTACAATGGAAGCACTAGTCTTTGCTCCATTTATTTTATACAAATTAACTCTGGCAGAGCAGCTTTTACCGTAAACATTGTCACTGATACAAATCTTTGCACAGGCACTCAGGTGTGTGCACAGCACATACAAGCTTCTCCACAGAAACAACCAGCACTGAACCCCCTCCCTAGTCAACGACAACCGCTCCTCTCCCTCCCCTCTGCTACCGGCCACCAGTGCAGCCCCCCAGCCTCACCCCACATACCTGCATCACCCCACCCTGCAAAGGATACCTTCTTTGTGTACTTGTTCTGAAGCAAAATAGCAAACAAAAAATACAGGGAAGGCTACAAGTATCTGAACTTTTCTTACCCAACTGCCAAGAATAAAATGAAGGTAACTATCAAGGCACAGAAGGAAATTCCGCATCCAATAAAAGTCAAGGTCTGTAGTGTGAGCTCCTCCTTAGTGGTCCTCTGCTCCAACCATGAAACAACAGAAGACAGAAAAACCCCACAGATTAACCACAGACTGCTTGCAGGTCTGGCATCTGCCCCACAGACCAGCAGAGAAAGGCTCCTCGCTTACCTGCATCTCGTACACCTGCAGCAGCACAGCAAAATTCGTGGTGTGGTTGCAAAAACAGGCAGTGGAGTCTGGGAGAGATGTTACCACAGAGCAGCCGGCTGTGGACCACATCCCACCAGCATCAGGGCTAACATGCAGAAAAAAAACAGAGAAAACACATGGGAATTACCATCCACTTCAACAGAAAGCCAAGGTGGTAAGGGAATTTCATTCTTCCAGAAGAAGCAGAGCTGAAATGAGGAAAAGGATATCAGAGACAGGTCTCCATATGGACTTCCCTTTGGCTCATCCTATGTCTCAGCAGACTTGCCTTATCCATCAGGCATGCACAAGAAAACAGGTCTAGTGCCAATGTGTGTATTAAAAAGCACAGTTCAGCCATCACTGCTTTAAACAGAACTCACATTCTGTAATTGCACGGCTCTGGGAAGAGCTCCTTTTACAGCACATTCACTGAGACCATCACTGGACCAGGCATGTCTAATCCTCTGCATCACCTTGACCTCCCACGTACCCGGTGCGGTTCCACCAGACTCCTGACTTTCGGGACAAGCCAGGCTGTCTCCAGCCAGCCAGCAAAGCTCCGGACCTGACTTCCCTGTGCAGGGACCAAGGCTGCACTGGCTCAGCTCCATCCTCACTGGCAGCGCTGCCCCTCTGACCCTGCCCCAGTACCAAGGGAAGATCAGAACAGGGTTAGCGGAACTGTTTGTGCAGCAATAATCTGCTTCCAAAAACACCCTCTTCCCACCTTCCCCAAACTGATCCGTGCCTGTTAGAAAAAAGGGACCCTAAGGAGTTTTTTTGCACTTGAATGACTTAATTACCAATCCATAATATATCACAGTCTCAGTGCTCTCACTGCGGTGACATTCAGCAAAAACACATCTCAATGCCAAGCAGTATTTATGAGCCTGGGAGTCCTGCATGTCTGTTGGGCTATATATCTTGGACCAACCCTTCTTTGTTGCAGGCAACAATCATAATTAACTAGGGCTTTCCATTTTAGTTGTATATGCCTCATTAAAGGTCACTTGCTTGTGAGTGACTTTTCCAAAGGAAATCTTCCCAGGAGAGCGCTCTACTCCAGCAGATAGAGGATGCCAGCATGCAAAGCAGGGAAAGAATTACAGATCCCTACTCTTACCGTTACATTTATATTGTTATATTTGGTTTTCCAGTGGAAATAAAAGCTCATAAATCTGGGGACCCGAACTGAAACAAGGCACCTGAGGCTGAAGTTCCAGAAGGCGCAGATGGGCCCCACCAGCTTATTGGGCAGATCCTGCAGGCAGAGGGGGAGAAGGATTACACAGCCATGCACGTACCGTATACAGCCCGATGCAGTCCACTCACTAGGCTGCAACAAGGTCTGCCAGCCCAGGACAAACACCTCCCCAGGGAGTCAAGGGGAGAGACCTGGGCGTGGGACACCCCTCTGCCCAAGGGCTCTGGGGGCCCTGAGCCACGGCTGGGCGCAGCCTGCTGGGTCGGGCTGTGTGATGCCGCTGGCGGGGGTACCTGGATGCGGTGCTGCAGGCGGTAGCGCACAGACGTGCTGATCTCCTGGTAGTCGCTGAGCAGAGCGGATGAGATCACGGCAGTGCCCACCGCGGTGCTCAGGTACCTGTCAGGGAAAGCACGCTGCTCACAGGCACGGGAACCACAAAATGTCTTCAGAAAACAGGATCTCACATTCTACAAGACAGCTGGAGAGATCCGGAGCCCCTTCCGGAGTGCTTCAGTGCCACCAGCAAAGGGCCTGGGCACAGAGCAGGAGCCACCTCAGATTACCTGGCGAGCAGAAAACATCACCACCCCCCCGTAACGGAACTGCAGGAGGTGCCCTTACAGATGAGCACTGGAGCACCCTAGAGGGCTGGCCGCTGTGGCCCAGCCAAGGGTCCGGCGAAGGAGCGGTGTGTGCACCGGGATGTGCGGGCTGCCATCCCCACCTAGTGTTCAGAGAGCTCCTGGGAGAGAGCAGGGCTCTGCCTCCCGCCCCGCTCTGCCAGCCACCATCTGCGGCGGCGCCCCAGCTCCAGCAGCTGCTGCCCTAACCGGGGGGGCCCTGCAGCAGCCCCCGCAGGCTCCGTCCCCAGCCCACCCCAGCAGAGCAGAAAACCTCAGGGGAACCAGAGGCACGCAGAAGAGACGCCGTGGTGCGCCACGGCACACCGGCAGCCCCGCCACACGCCTCGGGCCAAGGTGTGCCAAGGGCCTCTGCCTCCACAACGCACTGGCTCGGCAGCCCCTTCCCGTTGTCTGGTCCCCACATGCATACTGGAGAAGGCAGGGACGAGGACAAATGAGATGGGATGGAGCATGACCCCAAAACTGAGAGACCCAACAGACACTTGGAAATGAATTCTCCTGCGGTGCTAACAGGGCAGCCCTGAGGTGCAGCGGGGTTCTGTTTCACTCACTTCTGTCCGCCATCAGAGGCAGCCACGTCCTGGAAGACGGCGCTGCTGCCAGTGCCGGACAGGCAGCGCTGCAGGGAGCCGTAGCCGAACCACATATTTTTCACCATGACCCTGCGGAGACCTGGAGGGATAGAGCGTTGCAGGATGGGTGCAAGCATGCAGGGCAGCTCTGAGCAGCCCGTGCTTCAGCACTGCTGCCCTAATCTGGGGGTGTGACACTGGGGGTCCAGGGCGCCCACAGCTCCAAGCTGTGCCTGTAGAGAGGCTGTAGATAATCTCTGCCCCACAGCCCATCTCCCTTTCACCAAGGGCATCTCCTCCCCACACTTCTCTAGACTGCATTGTGCAGGGTGAAGAGTTTGTGCCATTAAGGAAGACGCTGCGGAAGTGCCAGGGAAGGTAAGGGAAGCACAGGCGTCATCACATACCTTTGGCTTTCAGTCTTTGCATTTCTTCTGTGGGAACTTCAATGAGGTCGTGCCGGCCTTTCTCAGGGCTCTGGACCAGGTACGCCTCACTGCTCAGCTCCTGCCTGCTCAGCTCCAGCTTCCTGACCTCCATCCCTGTGGAGGGGTAAAAGCAGGTACTGAACCAGGGTTCAGCCTTCCTCCGGTGCTCCTGCTACAGCAAAGTACCACAAGGACATTATAGCCCCAGCCAAGGCCCACAGCGGTGGCAGACAGATCCCTTTCGGTGCAAACCATGTGCCCAGAGGTTTCTTACAATCCACAGTGCGAGAGGTGCCCCACACTGTGACACTTCTGCACGGAGGAGATGGGGAAAACGCTGTAGGGTTAGCAAGAGATGAGCCAGAGGAGGAGAGGTGCCAGGACTGGACCTGGACTGGAACCAGACAGGATGACTAAACTGGGTCCCAGTAAGATACGCTCCCTGAGCTCTGCCAGTGGCACTCACCGACATTCCTGTGCTGGATCGTGATCTTTGTCCTCCCTGCGGTCAGCAGTGGGGCTAAGTGTGACACCATTCTGTTGCAGAGCTCAATAACAGCCATGGGCCCTCTGATAACCTGCAAACATGGAGCGAGCAATGGAAATCAGCGCGTGCACTGCCAGCTCACACTTCCTACAGCTCACAAGAGTTTTCTTAAATGCCTGGTCCTGGGCAGAAAAAGAGAAGTTGAGACTCGAGGCTTTTGCTTTGGTTTTTTTGGGTCTTTTTTTGACTTCTTCACTGAAGGATGTTCCCAGTTCCTTCAGCAAGGAGACAAGACTGGCTATGGGGGAAACTTGCTGGTCTTTATAAAAAGCCATTAAACCAGCATGGAAATAAATAACTGAATAAGCTTCTGGAAAGAAAGTAGATTTTTAGACCTGACTCCTGATTTTTGCTAAGCTATAGAAGAACCATCCTCTCTTCCTGGAGAAGGTTTCACCCAGAAATAGACTCCACTGCTGGAAGGGCAGCAGGTGACTGACCCCACTACTCAAGGGCTCCGTGTGTTGGGCAGCACAAATGCCGCCCCTGTCGTACGCAAACTCAAACCCTTTCTCCTTCAGCAGATATATCTGCTGCGCCAGCTACACTGGGCCAGAGCTGGTTTTAAGCCACTATCGAGAAGCCGTAAGTAACTGTGGCCACGGAGACCTAAGCAACTGTAAGCGATGAGGTAAACTCTGAACTGTTCAGCATCCTTTCATCTCTGGAGGTCCCTGGCTTGGTTCCTGGAGCACTGGCCAGGCCAGGCACTGTCACACATTTCCCAGAGACAGGTGGAGAGTGCAGACCATACAACAGACACAAAAGACCCACGTGAGAAGGGAAGAAGCTAATGGAGAAAATCCTAATGGGGGTGGGATGATGGAAATCCCTCACACAAAGCCTGACAGTGTTTTGAACTGCGTGGGGGCTGATGACAGATAGCTCCTTGGCAGCCCGCACACGGAAAATAGAACAAACTATAAAGTGAAGGGCATTGCTCTGCCAGAGACAGCAGAATGTGGGAGCAAGGAATCTACAAAGCACCGAGAATCGGCAAACTGTGTGTAATCCTGTAAATCCAGGCTGACAAAGTGGAAAAGCTTGAAGAGAGCCGAGCCGATCACTGGAGGGGTTTGCAAGGAAGGCACCACTTGACTGCCCTTGTCTGCAGAAGAACTTGTTTGCTCCTCCAACATATGAGGCAACAGTAAGGCAGCTGGTCCTTATCTGAGCTGGCGAAGAGGCTCCACGCCCATGCTGGCAGCATTTTCACAAGCTCCAGAATATGGCAAGAAAGGCTACATGTGACCATGCAAGGACAGGTCCTCAGCCTGCGGTCATACAGCAGGCCAGGGAGCTGCACGCACAACAAGATGAACAGATGTGGCACGCAGCAGCCAGACTGCTGGTGACACCATTACCTGGCTGACTGATGACCATGTTTCAATATTCTGCTCTTCCAAGATTAACTCAGTCACTTCCATGTAATACTGGCCCAACTGCTCCAACATCTTCAGCTCCTCTCCCTCCTGGATTTCCACATCAGAAACTTGCTTTAGTAATTGAAGCACCGCAAGGAGGTCAGACGACTCCAGCACGGGTGTCTTTCCTTCCCTCAGAACACTTGCCAAGACATCAAGAGCACCAAGAGCAACAGAGAGGTTCATGTCTTGGACATCACTTGTGAAGACGTTCTCAGGAATCTGCCATGGAAAAGATGTTTTAGTTCGGTGCAGAGCCCTGATTCTGCCTGATCATCAGCTATGCCTTCGCAATGCCCTGCATGCCCTCCCTGGTGTGAGGACACCTGCCTAGCCAACCAGGCGTATCTTAGGGGAAGGAGATCTGCCTTGACATTTTAACTCTCTTGTCCAGCCTCTCAAACTCAGCGAGACGAGTCAACCCGAAGCAACACTTTGCTTGTTTGATCACAGCACAACTTACAGCTGTATTGGCTACACTCTCCGACAGCAGCTCAGAAAAGGCCACAAGGCATAACTGCTGCTAAAGTGGCCTCAAACACCAGTAGGTGCCAGCAAGTCCACCCCAACAGCTCCTGCCTGCTCCCGGTGCCAGCTGCCACTGCTGGGGCTGCAGGACTCACCACAGTCCTCTCTGCAAGCGTGTTCACACGGCCGACAAGCGAATGGCTGGATTCCAGCTGAGCTTTCTTCAGTTGCTGGTATGCATCTGAGAATAAAACAAAAGCATAACCACTGCTGTGATGTCTAGCAGCGTGGTTAACACTCGCCGTGTTCAAAGCCTGGGGGGTGGTCCTCAGATGGTGGGTACGTTTGTAGGACACTCAGGACAAGGAGACTTCACAGCTGTATTTTATTTCTAGTACAAGATCTCAGGTGGAGAGACAGTCTAACACTTCTTTTCCACCTCCTCCCCACGTCCCCCCGGCCAATGAGTCTGGAGATGCCTGGATTGTATCCAGAAGCCATGTAACGTGTACTGCTTAACCAGAGAGCAGCAAAAGAACCTGTCAGAGTGCACGCAACTAAAGCAAAGTCACAGCTACAGCAGGTTTTGCATGCCTCTCTTCAGAGCAGACACGAGGCCTCCCCATCACTGGCCATCATCCTAGCTAGGACCTCCAGGAGTGAATACCGTGGAAGTAGCAAATAAATAAATAAGAGGTGCTGTACCCTTTCTGTAGTGACAGATAAAAGGCAAAGACTGCAAACAAGATGTGTAACTGAATCCACTGCTGCCAACTTCAAAAACTCGGCATTCCTCAACAGGCCCTGTGGAAACACACACAAACAGAAGGCCCAGGTCCCCCAGAGACACGCCATCCCCAGCAGGTATCACATCTCCTGCAAGCAACCCACAAACCCCGTTGAAGACAAGAGCTGTGGACTGCTCCTTAAGCAGCCCCAGAGCCAGAGCAGAGCAGGGACCGGGCTGGTAAATCCTCTCCAGAAGGAACTCGGAGGAGGCGGCAGTGCCAGGTCCCGAGCTTGTGATTTATCAGTAATGTCACACCAGTCTGGCTGGGAGTCCGAATCCCTCCTCCCAGCAGAGCATCAAAGCACCGGGTGTGCAAACCCCAGGAAACAGCATCACGGACCAGTAAGCCATTTCTCGCAGTAGAAGAGGAAGCCTGTAATTAGCCCAGGGCATCAGAACAGCCGTCTGTGTTAGGGCCATTGCAGGGGTCTTCAGTGACCAGGTGACCAACGACTCTTTAAGTACGATTTGTGAACCGCCCAGCTCAGCTCTGAACGTGCTTCTGCTTTCCTTCCCAAAGGAGAAGCATCATTCCACAAACTGCACCAAATTCCCTCTCCAAGGACGGGACTGGCTTCTCGGACTACTCCTGCATGCTGACCCCCCACTGCAGAAGGGAGCTGAAGCAATGGGGGAGGATGAGACTTACCTGGGCAAAGAAACTGCGCGGTCACTTCCTGAACGGTCCTTTCCACCTCCAGAGCGTTTGAGCTCCACCCAAATACAAGGTCTTGCTCTACCACCCAGCACGACCGAACTTTCTCTATCTGCTCCGCGCTGAGGACTCTCTGCCAGACATGCAAGTCGGTGATGTTCCCACTGAAGGACTCTTTCGCCATGAAGGTGCCCCCCAGGGAATCTTGATCCTGTCCAATTATGAAAGTCCCCCGGCCATAGATGGCCTGGGGGGCAGACGGCCCCACAGCGCACAAACCGCTGGCAGATGCCCTCCTTTTACCATCGGCATAGATGGCCCAGGTGCCATTTTCCTGCTGCCAGGTCACGCAGAAGTGATGCCACTGCCCATCAGCACGGAACACGGGCAGGTATGGGGAATGGTGCCCGTGGACAATGAGAGCAAATCGAACAAAGCCTTCCTCGTCGACAAAGCCACGGAGCTGGAACTCGTTAATAAAAGCCGGCACAGCGTAGGAGAAGATGGTAGCAATCTCCTGGGTCCTGGTGTCCCACTGGAGGTGGGCACAGGCTGTGACAGCAGGCAGTGCTGGGAAGTCAGAGAGCACCTTCACATATTTTGTGTCTGTTTTGTCTCTGAACACCAGGACTGGTACAATGTGGTCCCCTAGAAGGAGAAATTCCAGCCAGCATGAAGGAAGAAGCGTGGGCCAAAGCCCGCTCATCCTCTACTGGGATGAAACCATCATTTTCATTTGCCTCCTACTCAAGCTAAGAACTCATGGGCCCTGCAGGCAAGGGCATCCCGTAAGCATGCAGCATGGCTTCTGCTTCCCCCGTGCCTGGAGGGGATCAGGAAGGCAGACAAGCTGAGATTGCACCATTTCAGCAAGTGTAATTTCCAGAAACGTACTTTTCTAGCAAATAGGATTGGAAACAATGAATATGGAAGGAACAGCGTGTTCCCAAGCATCCCATGCTATAGCAAACACGAGCACAGTCAAATAAGACCTTTGGGGCGTCTGCCCCACTGCTGCTGGGGAATGCCCGTTCTCCTGGTCCTGCCTCTAACGTTGCTCGGCAGGACCCGCAGGTCTCAAATGGCGAGGCTGAGCAAAGCCAGACCTGCTTTACAGGGAGGTGGTACGGGAGGACGGAGCGGAGGAGCCCCTTTGCAGCTCCCTCCTGTTGCAATGCATTGAAAGATCTCGACAGTGACCAGCTCATGTGCTGGGATCACTTGTTCATGCTGCCGGTTCCAGCTCGTGCCTAGAGGTCCCTAGGTGTTACCACAGTGACAATAAAAAACGAGTGGCAGCTCTTCCAGTCAGATTAATTTTTCAGCATGAAAAAGATGCAGCAGTGAACGTGTCTCCACATAGTCCAAGCCCACTTATACTCACGTCTCCGTTTTGGTTTGTGCAGGACCCCATCCCTTTCACTGAGCCAGACAGAACCTCTGATGTGGTGGGACTGCAGCAGTTTGCTCAAGGAAGCTCGGTCACTCTCTTGGGGTTCAAAAAGCAACTGAGCAAAGCGTTGTTCACAGTATCTGTCCGCATGCCACCAGTCCAAAGCACTGGCCACATATTCGTACATGTGTCTTGAGGTCTCAATTGTGACGGGGGCAAAACCTGGAGAAAGACATACACAGTGTGGAGAAATGGAAAGCTTCTCCAACCCGCTTTGGTGCCACACACGCTACAGGGTCGGTCTCCTGCAGCGTCCCAGGCATTTACACACAGTACCGGAGGAGCTGTGGGCAGGAGCGCATTTCCGTATCCAGCCCTCGGGATGTTCAGTGGGCACAGTGTGACAGAAAAGGGCAGACTATATTGGACCTAAAATGAGGAACATCATCTGTGAGTCTGCTCACAAAGTGAACCACTGGAGCGGGGCACGCTTCTGTGGGACACGCAAAACCACGCCGAGCTCAGCCCAAAGCAAAAGCTCACTGTGGTGCACCTAGGGGTTGCCCTCAGGGTAGTTTAAGGCAGTTATGTACAAGCAAATTTTGCCTTTTTATCCTCGCTTCCCAGCTCCTACCAGCTTCTGCTTTGGCAGATGCAATCTGCAAGCACAAAATAACCTGGATTTTTGCAGTTACAGCAGCACAAAGGCTAGCAGCTGAGCAGCGCTTACCTGATTTTAGACAGTAATTTCATTGTTAGCCAAGCAAATACTTAGCTATGCAAATATAATTTCAGGCACAAAACAGGGTATCACAAAAGGTTTCTTCACCTTTGTTTCTGCCACTGGATACCTTTTTATGCATTGTTTCTCTGTGCTGAATATTGCTTGTAAAAACATACACAAGTGCTGATAAAAACACTAACCTTTAGAAGTCTGGTTCTTGGCAAGGGCTGCAAAGGCAAAGAGACTCCTGGACAGACTACCGACCTGTTGGAAGAGGGTGTTTCGTAGCATATATAAAGCATTATATTATCATTAATATAAAGCATTAATATTATCTCTAATACTCAAATTATATAAATTACTGTAAAACTCACCAGAAAGCTGAAGAACCAAGAATCAGGTCTCAAGTCTCTCCTAAACATGCTGACCAGCTGGAAAGCTTTCACCCTTTGCTAGAATAAAGAAAATATTACTCGAGATGCATTGCAGAGCCAGAAGCGTTCTGCAGAAAGCTGGTTTTCAGGCAAGGCTGCTTTCCTCAGAAAGCCTTGAATCAAAAAAGAGAAAATGACTCTGAAATACCCATCTTGGGTAGTATCTTATCAAAATAATCCTCAGTTCTTCTTAAAGAACTCAAGGTCTCAGTTTAACATTTGTTTCCAGGATACAAAATAATCATAAAAACATATACAGATGTGCGATATTAATAGACAGGCAAGTTAGCAGAGCCTCTTTATCTGCATTAACTAAATAAAAAAGCCATCATAAATTGCATTGTTAAACAGCGTCACATCACTGGCAGCTTTTCTCATTTTTTTTTTAAAGCCCGCAAGAATACAGCACCAGAACAGCTCCTGCAGACCAGTAAATCCAGCCTCCATGAGCAGCGCCTGAGCACGCAGCTCAGTGCCACGGCCCCGTCCTGGAGAGCCGCCCAACCTCGGGACTCTGCCAGTGAGCCCCTGCCACCACCTCTGCACCGGTGGAAGGAAAGCCCGAGTGTGCGGCCGTATAAAATCTAGTAAAGTCGCAGGTAAGGGTATGTAAAGATGCAAACATGGAAACTGGTGATGCGATCTCCAATGCAAACAAGTCCTAAAGCTGTCTCCCAGCGCTGACGCTGCCAGCCGTAAGTAATCTCGCTGCTCCCAGTGGGACTCTCCCGTGTGCACCGTAAAAGCACACATTTAAGCACTTTGCTGCTAAGGGACTGAGGAGATCAGTTCTGAAGCCCACACCCTAAATATGTTCGCAGTCAGTCTTCCAAAGTTCAGCAGTGACTTTATAAACACAGGACACAGCTCCGAGCCCTCCAGGGAGAAGTATGGCTGGCCCTGCGCTCGTCTGATGGGTGCCCCGGGCAGCTGCCCACCGAGCCCACGTGCGCTGGCAGACCTGCACCCCAACCTCCCGCTCCTCGACCGCTGCCCGAGCCCCACGTCTTCGCTTCCCCGGGGAGGTCCCCGAAGATGCACAGGATGTCTGGAACATGGTTGTGGCAGAAAAATAAGGCAGAGGGGGAGTTCTAGCGACCAAGCTGGCAGCGAGGGTCTAATAACATACTGGGGGGTCCGGGGGAAGGGGGCCCGCTCCAGCAGAGCCCCGGCTGGGGGGCAGAGTGCAGCTCTGGGGTTTGCAGCGGTGACCCCGACGGAGAGCAGGGCTCCCGCGGCGGGTCCGCTCTGCTCCACAGGGCCTCGCATGTCGCTCGGCTTCCCACCCCGCACACCGTGCCCTGCACGCAGTGCCCCACATACCCAGCTCTGCACATCCCGCTCCGCACACCCCGCTCTGCACACCCTGCTCTGCACACCCCGCTCTGCACACCGTGCCC
>VZTV01072010.1:7442-21633 GCA_013400875.1 Anhinga rufa | reverse complement strand
ACCCACACCCCCAGCCCGCACCCCCAGCCTGCACCCCCAGCCTGCACCCCCAGCCCGGGACGGCTCCTCCAGTGCACCCTGCTCCCGTCACCCTCGCCCCGGCCGACAGCAAAGCACTCACAAGCCTCCCCGCTCCGCCACCCGCGCTAGCAGCGTGGGGGATCTTCTTCCCCGGCAATCACTTCTCCATGGAAGTCCCCGATAAAGCTTCCCAGGAAACGCGGCACGTGGTCTTGGCGGAAAAATCGGGTGGTGGGGGAGTTACCAGGGGTCCTCACAGCAGGAAGAGCCTAACACCTGCATGCTCGGGAGCGCGGGTGAGGAAGGTCAGCTCTAGAGGAGATGTCTAGGAGGACAAACAAAAGCGGCGGGCTGACACAATGAGCAGGGGCAGGGCTGAAAGGCAGAGCCAGACTGGCAGGAGCTCTGCAGGGCACCTCCAGCGCGTCCCTCGTGATTTCTTCACCAAGCGGCTTCAGCGTTTTGGCATTTCCCCAAGCCCAGGCCCGCAACAGCCCCTGGGAGGACGTGCGTGAAGGCTGGAGGGCCCGGGCCACCTCCACGGGCCAGCGGCGCTGCCCGCCTCGCAGGACAGAGCTGCTCTTTCCGTTGGTGCCCACTCGCTTTTGCTACAGCAACCGGCACACAGTTCCCACTCCTCCCCTCCAAGCGAATGCTTGAATCACACCATGGATTCACAGGCAACTGGCTTTTGTTCTTCAGGGTCTTCGTCCGGGAATGAAGGCAATTATCACATCCCAGCGCCTCTGCACCCTGCAATAAATCTCTCACAGAAGAATGGACCTCGGAGGCAGCTGCTCCGGGCTGCTTAGTCACCGTGCCAGTTGGGAAACAGCCTGGCACTCTCGGACGGCGCGGCACAGAGCACCAAAGGCTTGTGAAGCTGCACGGCAGCACCTGGAGAGGGCTCTGCAACTCGCCGCGGTCGGACCAAAACCGGATCGCGCTCCCTCGGTGATGGAGGGAGCAAAGGGTGTGAGGCAGAGCCCAAGTTTACACCAAAGATCTTCAGAGGAAAAGTGTTTTTCAACCTTCCAGCTGGATTAGGTTTAATAAGAGTTAGAGTTCCCCAGCAGATAGTAAACTATTCTCTTTATGCCCGTGTCTTAGACAGAATTAAACACCTTTTGTAACAGCACTAAACGCGGTTTTCTGGTAGCGTTGGAAGCAGAATGCAGCCCACGGCATCGCTCCTCTTTTGTATAGCCATGAAAATAAAGCATCCTCTGTGCACATGCAGAGAGGTGAGCAAAAGTTTCCTGTGCTCACCGAACGCCACCTGAGTGTCTAACCTCACCTGCACAAGGTCTTTCGATTTAAACGTGAACTACCGTAATCACACGCTGGACTCTCAGATAAGACGCGGTGCTTTGGCTGGAATCAAGGACAGCTCTAGAGACTCTGGCAAGAGCGCTTCGCGGCATTTCAAAGCAAAGGCGACAGCCAGCAGGCAGAAGCTAATAATTGGCACTTCGTTGTCCTTTCACCTAAAATCACACTTAAAAGGCCCCAAAAAGCGCAGGCTCCTGGGCTGCTGAGCAAGTCCAGAAAGCGGGGTCCAGTGCCTGGGCTGCTGGATGCTTCCTTTGGACCTCTCAGCTCTCCGGAGGATCCCCTGCAGCCGCAGGCGTGCGTGGGCGCTGCCATCTGTTTGCTCCTTGCCGTGGCAGCAGAGTTGTCGCCACCGATGCTGGCAATCCGTCATTGTATCGGCACTAATTCCCACAAAGCAATTGCTCCAGCCAGCCAGCTGTCTGCTTAAGGCAACTGCGGCTCCTGAAGTCAGCCCCCATTCGTACATCCCAAAATAAATTAGAAATAACAAGAGTTCTTAGAGTTAAGAGATGTCCATCCAGTGCAAGAAGACCTTGGCAAGCAGACATATGACCTTGGGACGGTTAGATGGTGAAGTCCCAGTGTACTCTTAATGCCTGTAAATCTCTCTAATAAGCAGCTGAGCAAAGGGCAAATTGTGCTGTGCAGTTTGGGTGATGCTGTCACTCTGGGTTAGCTTGTTTTTAAATAGGTTGCAATTCTGTTTACATGCCGTCAATTTAAAAAATCAGCTCAGGTGCATTTTAAGAAGCGTTACCCTTACCAGTTAGTAAACCCTGATCCACCACCCTCAAGGCACATCTTTCACACAACCCTTGGAAGAGCTTCCCAGCACATGGGCTAGCAACATGTTAATCTTTATAAATCAAATATTTGCCAAGTGGAGTAGAAAGCCATGTGTCTAAGCAAGATGCATTGAAAAATGGAACAAAGCGCTGCGTGTGTCAGAGATCACCAGGTCGTGTTGCAAGCCTGTCCCTTGCAGAGTTATCCTTCAGAATAATGTTTCCCTAGCCCAGCTGTGGATGTTATTCTACTCCAGCATTTGTTTTTTCCCACTTTTTACTGCACAAAGCTGACCCTCTCTCTGACCCAGCTCCTCCTCATGGAGTTTAATGTCACCCAAACTTACTTTGAATTAGATTCAGTTCTGAGCTGAGACAGGGCTTGCCAAGTATTGTCTTAGGAGGCATTGCTAGAAGAGATACAGACTTACCTCCCTCCCCCCTAGTACTGGGGCTGTGAAAGTATGTCCCACGCCTGGCGTATCTCAATTATTTGACACTTTCACACGTCTGAATATTTCACAAGCTGCTGTTTGGTGCTGATGCCTCACACCGATGCCAGCGCTGCTTCTGCAGTTCAAAGCTTCCTTGGTACCCTTATTTATCTGCACGTGGATGTGTCTCTGCTTCTGCAAGGGATACTTCTGTCGTAGGGTTTGGAAGGAAGGGAAAGCACAGAGTCTCCATCCTAATAAACCATCCTCAACTGTCCAACTACTTATTACTCAGAAAGAAGAGTGAAACAGTTACTGCTTCTCCCTTGGCTAATGCTGTGCCTGAAAAGGGGCTGTTGGGCTGTTCGTGAGAGCACAGGTAAGAATTTGAGCCTTCTGCTGCCTCTAATTCAGGCAGTTCCTCGAGAAGCGCAGACAGAGGCCAGACGTCTCTCGCGTGCAGAAACTAAAACTCCAAGCTGCCTCTGCGGGGCCAAACCACTTCTGCTTTCCAGTTCCACCAACAAAGCCTGCCACCAGATGCCATCCACCCCAGCACAAGGGCATTGCAAATGGGCGGTTTGTTACTTCCACAAATTAAAGTCTGCGGCAGACTTAAGGCTGAGAACGGACAGTCCACCACTGAAACAGGACCAGGACTAATGGATCTCTGAGTGTGTTCTCAGCCTATATATTTAACACATCACTGGAACAGACACTTCTGTGCTAAGGCTCCTCTCCTTTTCCTTCCCACACCCCTGGGATTCCTGTGTGTAACAAGGAACGGGAGCTTGCTGTCCCACGAACTCCAGCTGGCTGAAAGGCTGCTGGCTTCTGCTCCTGCAGGACCTCCAGGTCAGCTCTCCCAAAAGAAGATCCATCAGTATTCAGGAAGCAATTAACACTGCATTGCAGTGATCCGGTCATGGCACAACTTCCCGCTCTTCCAGCTGACGGGGAAACCTCGGTCCAGCACATCCCATGTCTGTCCCTTCACACAAGCTGTTAGCACGCGTTACCGCTCTCACTTGGATCAAGCTATCAGAAGCAGCAGTGCCTGGAAAAATCTGGACAACTCTTCCACCCCCTCCGGACAAAGTCACAGCATCACCACCTAACATCCATGCACATAGTACCCAGAAGACTGGTCTGTAGCTACGCAGCAACCACTGGCCAGCCAAGCTAGCTAGCAGCAGTCATCAAGTGCACAATTTACTCTTTGGACTTTGGATCGTGGATGCAATTTCACACTCACAGCTCTGCGGGAGAGAGACAGGAGGACATGTGTTCAAGCTAATTCTTCAGGTTTCCAAACAAGCGTACTTATTCTGCACACTAAAGGTCTACGCTGATTTGCTTTTATGGCCAGACACCTGCATGTTTGGCAATCCCATTATTTGTCTAGTTCTCTCAATTTCCTCTCCCCCTCTCCTTTCAAGTCTGTCACATCAGGGTTGACCAAACTTCCTGATGCTACAGGCTTCACATCCAGAGTCTGGTACGTCAGGGATATGTCCCTCGGGAAGCTGAGGGGAGAGGGCACAAGTTCACAAGCAGAAAGAGCAACACCTCCCCAGGGGGACAGAGTGACCCAAGCATGTAAGCCTCAAGAGCCTGTCTGCGCCGGCTCACCTCCTCGGCAGCAAACCGCACAGTTCACCCTGCAGTCCTCACCCCACCGTGCCCCCGTTAGCAGCACCGTGGCTTGCCTTCAGCACACGAGCCACACCTCAACTGCTTGCAAATAGGAAGCTATGCAAGAGCTCTGCGGTGAATATCGGTGTCTCCTCTCCCTGTTTTGTGCACTGCTGAAAGTACAGTTCGGATCCTATCACTGCAGACCCACAGCAGACATCCCTTCGTGGCATATGACAAGCATAAGTTATGTGCCTGGGGAGATGGAACTGAGAGCAAGGAAAAGACTTTCCTAATTTACCTCTGTGGCTTTACTGATGCTTGTGTGTTGGAAGAACTCCTGCACCAGCAGAAAAGAAGTTTGAGACTCGCTGATCAATGTAGGTTATTCTAATGGAGCGCTCCAAAAGAGCTGAGGTGGTCAGCTGCTTCCCTTCCGCTTCCCATACTGGTCACAAGAAGCGGCTGAGACTACTTAATGTTGCTGCATTGCTTTCAGGGCCTTTGTAAGGTTAGTAATTTGGGAGACTTAAACATTCAGAGTGCTGGGTATGGAGTATTGCCCAGGGCTTAGAATTTGCATTAGTCGGGTATAAAAACCTGTTCCACAGATGCTGGTGCTTAGCCCTGGCTGAGCAATCCAGAGCTCCCACTGCAGCTTCAGTGCACAGAACCCCGCTTGGGGCTAATTTCCTATGATACACTGCTGACCGCTACAGGACATCTCAGCTGAGAAGAAAGTCTTTCCTCCACAACCCCAGGCTTATATTTCTAAGGCCAATGATCCTATTCCAGAGCTGTTTTGCTTTCTAGACTTGTTTGTAGAGTTAGATTTAACCAGGGTTTTATTTTGTTGGTTTTGTTTCTTAAATGCCCCCAAGTCTCTGTGAGGTTTGTTTCAACAATCTCTTGCGGACATGCCAGCCTTAATCTCACTCTTCCAGGCCCTTCTTATTGTCTGGGATGAAAGCGCAACACAGAGCCTCCCCAGCTAATTGCCAGCTTTATGCTTCCCAATGACAGGTGTATTGTCTGGAGGAACAGACCCGATTGTGTCCCTGCGCAGTAGGGCATCAGCTGCTGATATTAGAGAGCCTTTCAGGGGAGCTTGGGCACGGCTGGTTATTTAGTGCCGTCATTTATAACAAATCGTGTAGCCTAGAAACTTTTAATAGAAAAAAATAGGACCTGCCTTTATTATTCATCTTTCTTCGGGTTTTTTTTTTCTCAAGCTACTAACTACTCCTAAATCTCCCATCCTCCTACTGCAAGACAGGGCATTTGGTTCTGATCCTCTCTGAAACACTAAATCTCACTGATATCCTTTTTCCATAGTTTCCTAATAAAGGGGTTTTGCTGGTTTAACCACGGTGGATCTACTTTACCCTGTAATCACAGCTAGCAAAAAGTTTGCAGTTATTCCTGTGGGGCGCATTCTGAAGCAACGGGGCTAGCTGGCATGCACGGGCTCAGGTTCACAAACATCATGGAGAGACGGTTTATGTCCTCCAGAGATCCTGAGTAACAGCCCTGGGGCAGGGAGCTCGCTTTGGGGGACAGCGCCTGCGCCTGCTTTACCAAGTAAAAAGAGGGGCTCTTGGCGCTCAGACGGAGTGAGGAGAGGCAGCAGCAAGAGAGCTCCTGAGAGATGAGAGGAAAAAGTACGAGAACAATATTAGACGCAGATTGCATCTGTCTTTCCCATTTTTCACATTAAAGGGTAAAGCTTTCCATACGCGACTGTTGCACAACAGCAGAGCTCCAGCCAGCACTGCAGCACCACGCGACCAGAAACGCAGCAGACCATTAAGCAGATGGCCCAAGTTTTCGCTGTAGGAACCTGGCAATAGAGAAACCAACTCTTTACGGGGTTTAATCATGTCAGTCACAAGACAGGAGGGAGGGTCTGCAAACAACCGGCATAAGCAGTTCCACATCAACTTACAGGAATACAGATGCTGAGAAAGAGGAAGCGTGTTGTGTCTGGCTGAGCCCTGGGTGCCTCCGCAGTGTTGGAGCAGTGGTTCGGTCAGACTAGCGCAGGCGTCTGCAAGGAGGTTTCCCCTCATTTCTGCTCTCTCCCACGCTGTGTAACGTCAATACGTGCATCCAACAACTGGTGCTGGGAGACCTGTGCCTACATGCAGGTATCATGCCGAGGAGCATGAGCAGCCCTGAGGGACACAGTGGTCCCCTGGGGCCACGGTGCCTCCTTGGAGACCCTCCCTGGGCTGGCCACGGAGTCACAGCACCTCCCTGCAGTACGTGCTCTTGCCCAGCAAAGCAGACCTACCCCCACACGAAAGACTCTTTCAAATACCTTATGGCTATTTATACAAAGCAACAGTGAGCGGTAAGAAAAGTAATTATGCCTTTTATTGCTTAAAAAGGATGTGAGACTTCACTTCCACCAGGTACAGAGCGAGGCTTTTTCCCAGTGCCAGATAATTAATCCTGTGAGGCTGGAATGATCAGTTCAGCAGCTGATCAGCTGCTGTCAGTATTTGAGCTACTCTCACTTCTACCTCCAGGATGTTCGGTGGTTCCTGTTGTGATCCCAGGGAAGACAAAAGCATTTTGGGTCCCATGGGATGAAATACAGACTTGGCTCCAAAGCAGTATTAAGGGTTTATTATCACTTGTCCATTTGAATGAGACAATTGGACACTTCCCTACTCTTCAGCTCTTCCCGTCTTTGTCAGAATCATGACATTAAGCTAGATTCCTGTCACAGAGGTACCAGTAATAAAGATTAAATGCAGATATTTAGGGCTATAAATTACAGACCACAGAACTGTAACATAGGCTCAGGTGTTACAACAGAAGCCCCACATGTTGCTTTGAAGCTCGCAAAAGAGAACCATCTCTTCTAACGCTGCCTTGGCTTTCTCTGCCCAAGGTAAAACGAAGGGGTAGTGCTTGGCAATGAAAGCACAGGGAGAACCGGAGATTCACAGGGCGGGTAATTGCTCCCTCAAGGACAAGTCGCTGCTCAGATTAGGCTGTCACACACTCACGTCCTTCCATCCCTTTTGGGTGCAATCCAGGTGATGGTTTAGATTTTCTAGCCCAGTGTCAACTTTACTGTACGCGCCTGCTTTCTGGAGGCAGAGAGGCAAGAATGCAGCAATCCAGGCACAGACCCGCCCTTGCATTATGAAGGGACAACCTGCACATAAGGCATTCTCAAAGCTAGGAAGACCCCAGTCTAACAGCTTGCCCATTTCTAAGAGACTCCCTTCACGCTTCCCAGCCATCTCTGGTGTAGACGAGCCCAACTGCAACACGTGGAAGGCGCTGAACCTTCTAGAGGACACCGATATCCTCAGGCAGGAGCAAGCAGAACCAGGGAAGCTGTGGGCTGTGATCCACACCCCCCCGCAAGAACAGCAGCATCTGCAGCAGGCTGTTTTTCAAGAGCCAGGCATCGCTCCCTACTTCCCTGCAGTTTTCTTCATGCTGGATTGCAGTACCCCTGGCTGCCCGGCTCCCCATGACCCCAGTTTAAGATTGGGTCCTCGGTGCTCAGTATTCCCACTGTATTTTTCTTCCCACCTCACTCACGTTTAGTGGTATTCCTCAGTGCAAATGGGAGACACTTTTCCTACAGTACGGCAGGTCACAGCTATAATATGTATACAGCCTCTACCTGCTGCTCCAAATATGTCTGCAAATGTGAACACTTAGAGGTTACCAACACCTATTTTTGGAAGTTTAGCCTGTCTTAATAACGGCTGTACCGCTGCAGTCATGTTCAGTCAACTCAAATGTATATTCACACTCCAGATGGAGACTCCGCACTTCACATCCCTTTCAATGACACGCAACAGCATCTCAGAGAGCAGCACAGAGACATCTTCGTACCTGAAACTCTCTTCCTCCTCTTCCAACTCATGTAGTTTTGCCAGTTTGTTCTGCCAGAACCTAAATAAAGCTGAAAACGTATTCCAACACTACTACAGAAGGACTTTTGCAATTGTCAACAGAACACCAGAAATTTGGGCACTTCTCCTGAACAGTATTGACAAGTGATAGACAGTAGCATAATGATTTGAGTATCATGATGCTAGAAAATAGTGTAAGATCAGCACTGGACTTTCTCGAGTTTCTAGCATCCTACAGCATTTAGCTGAAAGCAAGCAAAGGGCTCCCCGTGTATTTCATTTGTCCCCCTCCCTTGGAGGGAGACAGCCTATTTCTCACGTCTACACCTCTGCCAGCCTCTTTTCACCATTCAGAAAATGGTTCTTCCAGAAACTCTTGGGAACTTGCTTCTTCACATTTCAGTGCATCACCCCCTTGACTGCGACGCTTGTCTGCTCCCAGCTTGAACCTCTTCTTTCAGTTTTCAGAGTAATGAAGACACCCTCCTGGACTCAGGCCAACTCTCCATTTCCCATAATGAGTTTAAACACCTCAAATAAATCTCCTGCTTTTGGAAGCTACAGTTGCACAAGAAAGAAGATCCCTGAGAGACCACCTTCTGTCCCCACCCGGGCCATCACTTCCTCGATTAGCTTTGTTTTAGCCACAGGTTGGTAAAGTTTTAGTCTATCTAGTTCCGATCTTGTCAGAATTGTATTTAAATTCTTCTGACAGATTCTTGGCCTGCAGTTTGTTAGCAGATCGTTGTTGAGGCAAGATGTTTGAAATTAAAGTGGTTTTGAACGGAGAGACACATGGTGCATTTATTCTCCAGTTCAGTGATTATCTCTCTGCTTGGCTCCACTCCTAACACAAGTTCACCTTGGGACATTACAGGAGTTGCTGGCTAGTTTGGGAACTAGTGAGTGTGTTTGTTGGAATATGCACAAGACACAACCATGACCGGGGTTCAGGCACAACCGCAATACGTGCTTTCAGCTTCTGGGCAATCTGCATTGCCTCTGGCCAGCTCTAATGAAAATCAGTCCCTTGCAAGGCTGGATGGTGGAGGGCCCCAGTATATTCTCCGACGAGTTCTGCAGACAGATGTTGAGCGTAAGGGCAGTCAGCCATTCAGTTATCTGGACTTCATGCAGCAGAGATACAAGTGTGGCTACTCACGGCACAAGAACGCATTTCCTAGGTTTCTCTAATTGAATGTCATTTCACATGCACGTGCCAGGGGTGATTTGCTTCCTTCATTTTGAACAGTTGTAGGCACCAGTCCCATAGCCACAAGGTACTGGGCACCACACTCCCACCAGCACTATACTGGGACCCTTGCTGACTTTTACCTAACAGAGCTGCAGGCTTCACTGCTGTACTGCAGAGCGCTTGAGACTGTCTCCGTGTGTGCAGCTGTTGGGCTGACTGTGGCTATCAGGGTTGTCTGGCTGTCCTTTGAAAACCTTCAACAAACAGGTTTAGGTGCCAAGTTATTCCATCAGAGAGTGCTGGAACAACAGAAACCCTCTGCCCATCACTCTATCCCGTTACATAAAACCAATCCTGTCTCTACAGGATCAAAAGCCTCATCTGCTAAGACCTTACTTTTTGCAACTCCTTTATTCTAGAGAGCAAAAAATTGACTGATGATTTACACTTGTTACCCTGAAGAAAGAGCATGTTTGTCTTTCATACTGCAAGAGCAGATGCAAGCTTCATAGAGTAAAACTGTAGTGAAGATTTTGTTAAACATTCCAAGTTACCCAATGTCTCTTTAAATAAGGTCCAAGAATTTAAGATGTCATTTGGCACTCACGCACACAGAAAGCACTGAATACAAAACTGGGAAACCAGGCAGGGTATAAACGCAGACACTAAAATACCTGGGAGTTTATGTACACACACATACTGTAAAGACATAGGCTTCAGCTTGAATGCCCACCTGTTGAGAAAAACGCTAACATTCCTTGTATCCCAAGTAAGTTTTTAAAAATGTGTCTGGAGTGCTATTTAACTTCCCTGTCAGATGTCTTGTAGGATGATAAACCTGGATTGCAGCTTTGTTAAGGCTAGAAACAGACTTCAGGACTGCTTTAAAAAATAACGAGAAAAGTTGGCATTCTTTAGCACAGTTCATCATACCAGGTGAAGGTAAGCCCTGAAAGTATGTAGCCCTAGATTTTCAAAGAGGATATTTTAGACAGTGCAAAGATGACCTTCCTAAACAGGAACAGCAGAACCAGTTGCTGTCTGGCAGGAGACCATGCAGGCTCTCCTTTATATATTGACCCAGAACCTTAAAAATTCATTTCACTTGACACTCTTTTCCCCAGTGTATTTTCTTCTAATGCTTTTAGACTTGCCAAGCTCTTCAGAACAGGACCATCACATTACGTCTCTTCCAACCTAGTACAGTGGGTACCCAGTGATAGTGGTTATGTGCACCCATATGCACCCATTAACCCAGCATCTCTTCAGAGGAACACAGGGCAGTCGTCAGGGTTTAGTGGTCCTGATCCTGATAACAGCTGCACTTGAGGACTCCAAAGGACTGTAGAAAACATGATCAAGACATCTGTGTATACAGTGGAGGGCGTCAACCCAGAATGAAAGTTTGCAATACGATGGGCGTGAAAAGGCCCAGGTAAGATGTTCAGAAAAGATCTTATTCCTAAGACCATCAGTTGTATCTACATAAATGGGACTGGAAATAGATATCCTATAAAGTTGAGGGGGAAAACCAAGCATTTGTCTGAATCTCAGCCAGCCATTACCTGGCAATAGATGGAGCTAGTGGTGCGCTAAGACAGCTTTGAACTAGGGAAGAGATGTACTTGCACATCTGCAAAAGAGCCAGTCGCGTACCTGGGAGGATAGGGAAAGACACTATATTACTAGAAGGTAAAGCAATAATCACAGGACATCTGCTTAGTTGTCAAGGACCAAGAGGGAAATAAAGCTGTTGTCCCCTCTAGCTAAAACCTGCTGTTTCTTTTTCCCCAGACTCCCAACCACCAACTGCTCTACAGTTTGTATGCCAATCCAATTTTGACGCCTGTAATTCACCCCAGAGACTGTTTATTTTAACTTTATCAAGTGAAGAGAAAAACAACTGTGTTAGAATAAAAAAAAAAAAGAGCATCTGGCAGCAGGATATTCTTTCTCTCAGTTTCCCAGCCTAACTGGTGTACAAGAAAATGGGATTTTAGTTATTCAAGGGTTGAAAGAAGGTGGAGAAGAGAGCACAGAGCGCAGGTTCTCTGTGTTCGTATGTTAAAGATGGTCTTTCATGGTCTGTTGGAACAAATGCTGTCAGTATATTGCGCTCCACTGCAAACCACGCAGCCAAGCCTCATCTGGGCCCTACAGGACACAACAGCAATAAATCCACACAGAGGACATGCTGTCCAATGTAGCCTATGGCAAAAAAGTGACCTCTGGAGCTCCACCAGCTTAGTCATGTAACCCCAGCAGCCCCTTGCCTGTGTGGAGCAAAGCAACACAGCTTTCCGATGGTTAACAGAAACCAAAGGGCACTTAGGAAAACAGACACGTCCGGTCCTTTTTCCAGATCTCAGGTATCCGGCTTTCCCCACTCTTCAGCAGCGCAGCAACTCTGAGCAACATCAGCACGTGTCGTAGAGTTCACCATCTGCAAGGTGTCCTCGGTGGGAGCTTGTAAGCCACAGGATCTCTCGTTTCCCTGTCCCTAACAGAAACTGCCTCTCATATTTCATTGCAGGACTTCCCCGTTCACTGGCAGGGGCTAGTGCCACGCTGGGCTCTGCAGCTCCTCCAGTCTGGACGCTGCTGGTGTGCTTTTTGCTGCAAGACCGGCGCAATCATGAAGGAGATTGGGTCTTGGTTTTCTTCCCCGTGGCTGCTTTTGTTCCCTCCCACTGGCAAGTATTTCTGAGCATTGGAGGAAAAAGCAGAGATGGCACAAAAGCTTTGCCTACCCACCACATTTTGTGTTTGTATACTTTCATCCGAATAAGACATTGATGGAGAACACTCATTTTTAAATAATTAGGAGGGACATCGCAGACGTGTAGATTTGGTGTGGACACACGGGGCCCTAGTTTCCTTTTTAGGCCATCTGCTAATTGGGTACTGCTCAGAGGGAGTCTGCAAGACGTCTGACTCGCTTCTGATGCAAGAGCCATGGCTCCTCCTGGGACGAAAGGCAGGCCTGCTCCTCTCAGCAGCTCCACCGACTCTAACGATGATGTGTTCCGAGCATTAACTGCCTCAAGAAGGAACACTTTCCTCGGTAAAATACTTGGAGAAAGTTTCCTTTAGGCAAGAAGCCAATGCACTACTTACGTTCTCGTGTTCTTGGAGAGGGCCTCATGTAATTAACATGTAATGTTTGGAACAAATAGCATTTCACTTTATTTTTAAAAAATCAACAAGATTTTTAATTTCAGGCATTTATACATCTAGAAAGCAAATTAGATATGTGATAGACTTCAGAAAAATCTCGCTACGTGTCTCCAAGACTTCAGAAAAATCTCATTACATGTCTACATTGCTTTAAAGTGTATCCTGTCTTGAGAAGCTGCCAGAAGTTCTTTTCTCTACAGGCGCATTAGGCCATTCCTTTGAACAGGTCAGTAAGCTGGAGGAAAAGTTGAAATGGAGGTCAGATGTAGTTTACCCAGAAAATACTAAATTAATTTTAATGACCTCCTTGACATACAGCAAGGCTTCCCTAATTTTGAAAAGGGGCATTTATCTTTTTTCTTTCACCATATAACCATTACATTAACAGCATAGCAATTTTAGGTAGGTTTGCATTTTCTCATGCAATTATGGGGTCTTTGTAAGATCTAAAGATAAAAGTTTGGGATTTTCTTCTCTTTTTGTCCTTCATCCATCCTTTCATTTTCTTTTGAGAGTCTCAAAGCTTTTTACAAAACCCATTAGACACGTCCTGCAACCCAGTAAAAGCAGCATTACTGCCATTTTAAATACGGTAAAACAAAGGCAAAGGAAGGAGTAACAAGAGAGCTCCAGTTTATGCACAAAAGCTCGGTCAGAGCCTGGACGAGCATCTCGTCCATTCCCGTCCTTCCTTGCTCCAAGCAGTCCTGTCCCCAGGGACCAAGGGCACCTTCTTGAGCAGCGGTCCCCGAGGCTCGGGTGAGCAGATGGAGGAAGGGGTGAGGAAGGCGGCTAGGCAGCGCATTTAGTGGTACAGGATAGGCCAGCATCAACGGCTTCGTGCAAATTACACGCAAATTGAGGTGTGTCTGTGCAGGCTTCGCCACCGTTTCGGCCTGGAGCGGCACCAGCACTCGCAGCCCAGGGCTCGGCCACCTCCAGCCCCACACCTGGACGAACCCTTCCCTCCCCGTCCATCGGCCCCCGACATTCCACGGCTCTGTGCTAACCCCCGTCTGGTGAACACCCAAGTGACGCCCACGGCCTCTGCATGGCGTCGGCTGCCCCACGCGTTTGGCAATCCCTCCTCCTCAGAAACCACAGGATTTTGTTTAAAGTTGCCCATTACCAGAACACCAACAGGCCCCGAGCACCAAGGGCCGAGGCAGACACAAACAGGGCAGAACCAACGCCAGGCACCCTGCTGCCCGGAGATGTCCGAGCCCCCAGCCCCAGTCCTTCCCCAGTCCCCACGGGGCAGTCACCCGGCAGAGCCCATCCCGCAGGCAGGACTCTGGCCGTGCCCCCCGGCCATGTCATACCCCCCTGGCCATGTCCCATGGCCAAGCCAAACCTGGGGGCCATGCCATGCCCCCAGCTGCCATCCCCGGCTATGCCCCTCGGCTGTAACCCCTAGCCATGCCATGCCATGCCATGCATCCCAGCCATGCCCCCCAGCCATGCCATGCCCCACTGGCCATGCCATGCCATGCCATACCATACCCCCCGGCCATGCCATGTCATGTCGTCCCATGCCGTGCTATGCCATGTCCCCTGTCCATGCTGTACCCCCCAGCTGTGCCATGCCGTGTCATACCATGCCATGCCATGTCATACCATGCCATGCCATGCCGTGCCATGCTGTGCCCCCTGTCCATGCCATGCCATGCCCCCTGTCCATGCCATGCCATGCTGTGCCATGCCATACCATTCTGTGCTATGCCG
>VZTV01072007.1:0-25064 GCA_013400875.1 Anhinga rufa | reverse complement strand
AGAATCAACTGGAATATCTCTAAAGTGAGCCGGGATATCACAAGGGACCACATGTGGAAGACACAGGCTCTAAAATTTGATCTGCTGGTAACTTGAGAGCGCATAAGGGCTTTCACCTAAGGTGAAAGAATGTGATTTGGCTGCCCATATTTGAGCCATGTAACTGAAGCTGTAGTTGAACGTAGCTGAGGCACTTCTGGATGGGGGGCTTACTCAGCCTGTGGCATCTATAAGAGGCTGGGCTCCTCTTTATATAAAAGACTAGACATGGCCCTTCCCCGTTGGGTTTTTTTTTTTCCTTGTGATTTTTTTCACAGAGTCTTTTTTTAAGATGAGCAGAAGGAGGAGAAATTCTGAGCTTTCTTGATGTGCCTGCCGCCATCCCACAAGGCTGATTACTGCTGAGCAGGCAGCAGCGAGCGTCAACACTGACGCTTGGGTGTGTTTCTGTTCACAGCATGCGCTGCCAGTCCATTCTGCACATGGCAATGTTTCGTTACAAAAAAGACACTGCAATAAAGTATTCCAGGATCCTGAATGACCACTTCAAGGTAGGGCATGGCTATTACTAAGCTGCCAGCTGGATGGCTGCAGTAGTTACTGATGTCAGCTGAATAGCCCAAACATAACAAAAGCTATGTTCCTTGCTGCAGAGCTCTTCCAGAGTAACACAAGCACCTTCTCCGTGTGTTGCAAGGTAAGATTTGGAAAAACATACGTTGTAATGTGTCTGTAAGGGTGTGAGTGAAAACAGTAGCTGGAGTTTTTGAGTTGCAAGCTGCATTTGAGAGTGCCTCACCACTCTCTCTTTCTCGCCACCATACTGTTAGGGGGCATGAGTATATTTTTGCTCTCTTTCCTGTCTTTTTTGTTGGAAAGGGGTAGGTTGTGGTTTGGTTTGTTTTTTTGTTATGAGGTACCAAGCAGTGCGGTTCTCCACCAGAGAAGCAGGTCAGAGGAGCAACGAAGGTATCGTCACTATGCTGTTTCAGAGCCTCTGTTGTTGTCATCTTTGTTCTGTTAGAGATTCTTTGAGACATAATAGGATACCATGCCCCATCTACATGGCCACTGTCCAATAGGGCTATACCTTCATGCTGTGGTAGCATAACTTTGAGATGATACTTCAATATTTTTCTCTTTAGCTCAGTCACCAATTAAGAAAAAGAAAACAATTTTCTAATTTGTGAGTTATTGAGCATTTTGTCCTTTCAGTATATCTGCAGCAGTGTTGCTGTGTATGTGGTAGCAAAAGTAAAAGGCAAGCTGTCACATAACAGTGTGTTGACCTGACGCCCAGCAGACTGGGACTGTGTTTTAAAGACAGTGAGTAAGAAAGAGCTTTTCTGTGTACTGTGGTAATTGCATTTGGCAGATAGCTACCCAGTGCCACGTCTGTCCCTTTTAAACTGCAGTTGGGAGAGGCTTGTTTGGTCTTTAATAGTGATGCTGAAATTCCAGTTATTTTTCTGCCACCTTACACAATATGGTTTTTTGGAAAGTAAATGGTCTCCCAAGAGCAGTGGTGGAAGCCCTCTCATACCAGTGATTAAAATTAGGTTGGGTGAAGTGGTGGGGGTGAAGTGATGTGATGAAGCCAGCCTGTGTCTGGAAGGCAGGCAGCTGACTGCATTTAGCTTCCCTAGGTCTATAAATAAGTGTGTGTAGGCTGACCTGGCTGCTTTNCATAGGTGGGGAGCTTCAGCATGCCTGAAATGGAAGTCATTAGGGAAAAACACTTGGATAATCTGGTGAAGGCTTCCATAAGTAGGTGTAGATTTTGGAAGGTAGATGGGTGGCCCTTTCTGATGTCTGGTCCTCATTTCCTTTTGTCAAGAGGAGTCCTTAAGAGTCACAAATCACTTCAAAAGCCTTGGCCTTGCACTCAAAGGACAATTACTTGCTATGCAGCTGAACAGTTTTCAACGCTCTACTCCATACTGCAGGCCTGGATGACACTGGGTAGCTCCTGGCATAAGGTAATCTTGTGGCAAGACTTTAAACTCTGAAGTTAAACATTCATGATGGTGTTTCCTTCTCCTGCAGAAGCACAGGCATGCCTTCTCCTCTTTCTCCAATGCCCTCTCCTGCCGGTTCTGTGAGCTCTCAGCCGGGATCAAATGCTAGCAACTGCAGTGGCAACAGCATTGGCTCTTCAATCACTGTCCCCTATAATATCCCAAGCATCACCTCTTCCTATGTCAACATCACTTCCTATATCCTCTACGCATATGATATTTGGGAACAGGCTGATGCACTGGCCAGGAAGAATAAGGGTAAGTTTTTGCCCTCTGGCTTTTCTGTCTTATGTGTTGTGTTTATGTGTATGTACTTGCTTAAATCCTAACATTCAGTGTAGCAAACACCATACCTAAAGATCAAAGAATTAAATATGTTGAAATAGACAGCTATGGCATATTGGCAGGTTATTGGCAGAGATGATTGATGGTGATATATTGATGAGTGTTCCAATTAAAAGGTTGTCCTGGCATCCTCAAATGTCTAAGACCTAAGGGATGAGGGTATCAAGTGCAGGAAAACAGCCAACTCACTTCATGGTAACACAAGAAGCGTAAGGGGTTTTTTTTCTGTTTGTTTTTCCCTTTGGGTTACTTAGCTTTCCTGAATTGGTTCACTGTCTTGAAAAGCAGCTTTTTGGCCTGAGCCTTGTGTTTTAGTTTGTTTGTCAAACTTCCAGGTATTTTTGTCTTGAAAACGTTGAAGCTGGCTTCTCCCTTTAATGGAGAAGCTGAGCAGCACTTGAGTTGGAGTCCTTGCTGGGCACGTGACCTGTATTTGCCAGTACCATTTCCTAAAATTGATGCTACTTTTTTTTTATTTTACAATTTTGTTGTTAAAAATGTTGTATTGTCCTGTAGTACAAGCAGTGGTAAATAAGCAAAAGCCCTAGCATGGGTGCAGTTCAGCCTGTAACTTGCCATCCCATATGGTTTTTGCAGTGTCGTTTTTCATAAAACACAAAGTTTTCCGAGCTGCTATGGGCGAAGGGATGTATTGCCATGATCTGTTGGCAAACTTGCAAAAGAAAATAAGCACGATGTGCCTGGCTGAATTGTTGGAAGGCTGTAAAAATACTCACACTAATGAGGCAATTGCTGAAATTCAAAAGGCTTTGCAAGTCACCTTTGAATAAAGTAACTCTGGTTGTTGGCTGTCCTCTGAGCAAATCTGTGCTCGCAGCAGCAAATCATTTTGGATTATATCCTCAAAAGGCTGGTAAAAGACTGTCACATAGGAGTGGTGGATGCTGCTGGTAAGCCAGAGGAATGAGTCACAGAGGAAAAACCTGTGGGAGGGCAGTCTTGCATCAATCAAGACTAAATTCAAAACCTGCTCTGTGTTGCCATTTTAATGTAGGGGAATGATGACTGGGGTGATAAATACTCCCGAGGGAGTGGATCTGTGCAGCAGAACAGCAAATACTCATGTAGGCTTAGCAGTTGTTGTCACTGTTCAGGACAGTGGAGGAGTTTCAGGACTGGAACTTGTTGATATTCAGTGTAATGTACAGATGCTAAGAGGTACAGAGAGTGAGTACATAAACTCAAAGAAAAAAAAATGCCACTTCCTTGATTCTTCTATTGTAGTTCATAGCATATAAGAAGAGTAGTGGCCTTCAGCCGTCGAGTTCCCTTAAACAGGGAAGTCATAAGTTAGTGGAAAGCAGTTAGGTGTACCTCATGTCTGAGTCACTTGTGCAGAGCCTAAGTGCTTTCTGGCAGGTCCACAACCAGGTGTTTCCAGGGCAGGACCCAGCTCCTCACCATAATTCAGAGCAGTGCCATGGATCATGAGGCTGTAACAGGTTGTCTTCTGGCCTCTGATCTCCCACAGCGAGGACAAGCTGAGGTTGCATGTGTGCACATGAAGTCATCCTCCATTCACATGGTGCTGTATTCACAGATGAGATTATCTTCTATTTGCTCAGTCGGGGGGGTTTCGACTCCTTGTCTCTGCTTACAGTTCTTCTGTCCCTCATGGAGGGAACGGATACCCATTTTGTAAACAAAAGCAGGAAAATCAGGGGAAATGTGTTCTCTGCTTCTGAATTGGAAAGCATTAGAATGAAAGCATTGTGCTCTCTGCTTTTGAGGAGTTCCTTGCACAGCCAAGCAGAAATTTTCAGCCTCCAGGTTCAATCTTTATGTGTAAAAGAGGAGAGCTGAGAATGGCCAGTTTCTGAAAAGGTACCTGGCAACACAATCGAGGCTGGAGGGATAGAGGGACTGGGACGAGCCGATGTCACTGGAAGGCAGGTCATGCAGGAATGTCATGCAAAGGTGACTAGAAAGAAATAGGCATGATAATTTCCCGTAACTTGCTGTCACCTGCACAGGTGATTGCCAGCACAGAGCAGAGCGTGCAGCCTGCCAGCACCTCCCAGCAGCTTCAAATATGCTGCAAAAGCCATTGCCTGCCCATGCAGGAGGAGCATGGTGCCTGAAGTTGGTGGCAGGATAGGAGGACTCTTACATCTGCCTGACGTGCCCAGCTATAAGCAACCCAAATCAGAGCTGTATAGCCTGGCAAGCGACACACTTTTTAAAACCTGTTCAGCTGAGAAATCGTAATGTCTCCAACGTTTGAGGATGGATGAAGGAAAGGGACCAGTCCAGTGACGGCTGTGTGTGCTTCCATGCATCACTCAGAAAGACACTCAGATTTGGCCTGTTTAAAATCTGAGGGAAGCACATGGCAGGGACTGGGGTGTGAACACCCAAACTTCTGCCCACCTACCATCAAGTCTCGATGTCCTTTTAAGGCCAGCCCTTGGGGAGGTGGTTCAGTGTGTGTATACATGTGTGAGTGCGTTCTCCTCCCACGTGCCCTGCCTCGCGTGCTTGTTACGCGCCCCAGCCTTCTAATATTGCTCAGCTCTCTCTGTTAACAATGTGTTCAACGGGACTTGCCAACTGACAGCGTGCTGCTGTTGTCGCTCCTCGCTGCCCCCTCACCTGTCAGATGTGCCTCTTGTGTGAAACCAACCAAATGTTTTCTCTCTCCCTCCCCTTTTTCCAGAGTTTTTTGCTGAACTCAGCACAGCGACGTGTGCTCTGGCACTGAACAGTAGCATGACTGAACTGGTACACTACACTAGACAGGGTTTACAGTGGCTGAGACTGGAAACAAATACGCCTTAACTGGTGCTCAAGGTGGTTAAGTACCTTGAACTTTTTTGCACTTTTGAAGCCTCAGAAACAGTCTGACTTGTTGAATCATTGGATACAAAGCACCTGCAAAGGAAAATAAATCAAGGTGGAAGGAATCTGGTTACACTGGAAAAACTGAACTGTGTTTTTAGGGTAGCGCTTTGCTGCCTTGAAAAAGAAGAGATGGAGGAAAGCCTCAGCATTGATGGCACCTTCCTTTAAAACGACGAAGTGCAATGAATTGTCTGAATGGCTCAATGTGTTGATGGTCTATAAACATTTCTATTACGAATAACCAGCAGGACAATAATCACACATGAAGAAGTGCCGACAAGAAGGAAATATGCCTCCAGAGGTTATTATGCAACATCCCACAGTCTGCAACAGTTGTGTGCCCAGAAGACATGTCAGAGAAGTGTTCTTGCAAGCACGGATGCAATCTTTGGTGTCTTTGTTCCTCAGATGGCAAGTAGCAACCTCATCAGCGCCAAACAGCATTATGTTACAATAAAAACAGCAAAGTGGTCTGCCTTGCCTGCTTTCCAACCTCACCCTCTTGCGTTTGTCAGCCAGCTGCTGTCCTGAGAATCGGGGAAGCCATTGCCTTCAGTGCTGGAAGTTCACTTTTTAAGTCATGGCTGCTTTGGTCCTCCTCCTTGCCATGCACTCGTGCGCACATGCCCTTAGCACTCGAACTGTGTATACTTAGGGTCTTGCTTGGTTTAAGCCTGGTAAGCCAAACACAGTTGGGGTGGCAACATGAGCAGGTGTGGTTGGAAACAGCTCTGCCTCTCTTCTGCAGTGGAGGGACATCACTCACGCTGAGAAGTCCATGTCCGGTTGCTTTTTGTCGTTCTGATGGGTGAGGGTGGACAGCTGTACTGGGTCACTGTGATTGTTTGGGCATTGTTCTGAGTCTGAGAGCTTACATAGGGAGGAACTGCTGCTGTTTAAGGAGGGACTAAGTGGCTGAATGTGGAACAAAAGACCACTTTTGCATTTGGATATTTGCCTGCAACCATTGCTGGTCTTGGTGAATATCTAAGAGCAGGATTTGGGCATCCTTCATGTGGGAGATAACTCGTGCTCTTTCTCAACCAAACTACAGGATGGGCCCAGCGACTCACAAATCTGTCAAGGGAACATGAAAGGGAATAATTAGCTGTTTGCAAGCATTTTTTCCTTGTCAGGAGCTGCATTTTTGAAATTGTAGTTTTGCAGGTGACAGTAACAGTGACGGCAGTATCCGCGACCTTCAGTAAGATGACACCCTTCTCTACCCAAAGATTTCCTGTTGTGTGACAGCAGCGTCCTGCCATCCTCCTGTCTAATAGCGTGCCTTAGCTCTCTGGTCCCCTCCTGCATCCCTCACCCTATCTCTGACAGACCTGTGGGAGTGGCGAAGAGAAGGATGATATCCCAAAATAATTGTGCTTACAGGAAATAATTAGCTCCCTTTTCCACATTATTTCAGGATGCATGTGTCTGCACGTGTGCAGCAGTACCCGCTTTGTAAAATACCTGCTCGTGGCTTTGAGGCTCACGAAAGTAGACAGTAATAGGTATCGGCAAAAGGTCTGCATTTCCAAAAGTAGTTTCTATAGAAACGCCCCTGCCATGGGGAAGCCTGGAGTCATCTTGCCTCTGGGAGGGGAGCTAGTGGGAGCACGCTGCAGCACAAGGGAGCTCTCTTCTTGCCTCCCCTGGCAGCGCAGGACTGCCAGGATCCTGGCTGGGTCCTCCCGCACCTTCAAGGGACTGTCCTTTTATGTTCACTTTATTAAAAGCCTTAGTGCATTTCAGGGATAAGCTGTCCTAACCAGTGGAAGAAAGGTCCATGTCCCATCCTCCCCATTTTACTTCACTTGCACGCCTCCTCCCTGGAGGAGCAATTGCTCTGAGAAAGCCAGGGACAGAGGGAGGCTCAGCATTAACTATTCTATTCTCAGGAAGCACAGGGAAGGCCAGATGGCCTGAAGGCTTGATGTGCACTTTGGAGCTCGATTCCAGACTGGTGGGTCGATGCCTTCTTCTGACTTTGTCTTCAAACAAAGCTAGTTTTAGGATCACCAGTTGAGGAGGAGGAAGGAAGGAAGGAAGAAAGCTTTATTGAACCTGAAAACCTCTGTGGGAGTCTTCAAGAAACATAGCGGAGTGTTAGGGGTAAGCATAAGGTGAAGCAGGGACATGAGTCCCTCCTGTACTTTCGTTTTGCATACACCCATCTCCCTCCCTGCTGCCAGGCCAGGTTCCCCTCAGAGAGCTGCTTGCACACAGCTTTCCTGCCCCGGAGGGGATCGTCTGCTGCAACCCATGAGGTAGGGCGTGCAGCTGCCCCCGTCCTGCATCCAGCTTGGTGTAGCCTGCAGGTGCACCAGGTCCTGTCCTCACCTGCCCTCACCTGCCCTTTGGGCACTTTGCTGCCCACAAGGTGATAATCTATTGCCCTGCTCCTAGGAAAGCTCATGCAAGGGTGTCAGGCAGGCAAAGTTGGTCAGACACTGAGTGAAGGCAGATGAACTACTGGCATTTGCTGCTTTAGAGTTGGGAAAAGGCAGCACATGCTCCACTACCATGCGGAGGCGGTTGTGCAAGGGCTGTTCCCGCTCCCAGGGCAAATTAGCCCAGGCTTTGGAGGAAACGAGATCGTGGGCAGTTTGTGTCACACGCATGTCGGGGGCTACTTTGGGGCTCTCATTTCAAAAGTGATCTGTGGAAGCATCAGTACCAAGCTACATAGCAGGAAGCTATGTTTTGTTTCAGGTCATGGAGAAGACTGTTTAAATAATAGGTAATTTTTAAAAAGCCATCATATTTCAACCTTGAGCCAGGTCAGAGGCCTGCAAAGGGTTAGGAAAGATGCCTATCATTTTCACTTGGGCCTGTTCAGGCCTTTAAAAAAAAAAAAAAAACACAACCAAAAAAAACCAAAAAACAAACCCCAAACAAAAAAGAACAAAAAAAACCCCAACCTAAACCAAAACATAAGTGGAGGAAATAGCATTTGCCATTAGGAAACAAAACCATGAATCCAAGGAAAAACAGAGGTGATGGTTGAGTCCCAGAAGGAGAGGAGGCAGCTATGGTGGCAAAGCAGCATCATTTCCATGCAATATTTATTTAGAAGAAATAATACATGTGTTGAAATTGTGAAATGTTCTATTTTTAAGATGCCATTTATTTAATAGGTTAAAAACCCCACTTACATGGAAATGGAGATCTCTTCTGTAACTGAAAGTCAAAGTCTGACTGCAATGTCCTTGTTTTTGGTTTTGTCCTCTCCCCTCCCTCTTGGTTCCCGTTATAAATCTGTATATCTTAAACTTATTTTGGGGATGCATGTCCCTCTTGTAAATAACATTTTCTGCCCTGTGTGTGATGGAGTTTCCAAGATGGTTGATTCAGTCATATGGGGAAATAAACAATAAATGAAGTAGCCTATTTGTTACGAGTTGTTGCAAGAGTCCTCGTGTTCTCAGCTTCTTGTAGAGAAATTGTAATTTGCCTTTTCTCTCTGAATGGTCTTAGTGTTTCCCTTCTGAATGAGGTTTTAAGTATGAATTTCTGTACAAGAAGTCTCTGTTTCAATTGCTCCCCTGTTTATCGCCCCTTGCCCTTTCCTTTAGGAACAAGAATGGCTGCAAATCTAGATGCCCAGAGTGGCAGGATGTTCATGACTCAAGATATCTGCCTCCTGTCCTCCCGAAATGGATTCAGGGAAGACTGTGCTGGGGTCAGCCACTGACGACCAGCAGAGCCTGGCTGTGAGCGCTCGCTGACAGGAAAATGCCACGGGTTGGTTTCACACAGTCAAACAAGTTAAATAAGAAAACAAGGCAACAAGGCGCAGAAATGGCGGTTGAAGCGTACTGCCCCATGTTTGCCACAAAGGTGTGGCAGGGCTCGGTGCTGGGAGGAGGGTCTGCTCAGGTCTAGTTCACAGACACCTTTCTGAAGTGCTGCAAGGAGGATTTCCCTCAGGGAATCCCTCAGGATTTCATGCCCCATGGTAGCTCTGCTTCTCGGTTGTGCAAGGTGACCTCTTTGCAATGGCTTTAACCTTCTCATTTGGGGCTTTTCCCACTTTTTGTTTTATGTCGGGAAATATAACTGTTCCTTGGAAGAACAATTTTTGCATCTCTGTGCACTATTGTGATATAATTTGTGTGTGTAATTCAGGTCCTTTCTGTAACAGGCATTGCACCTAAGATGTTTGCTAACAATGATGTGGTTTTCTAATGTAGTATGTAAATCGTAGAGGACACTGAAACCTGCTTTAATACCCACTAGATAAGTTGCTGTTACAGATGTTGTATACAGAAACGTACACTTGTTTTTTGGGTCAATGCACTTTTTTCACTGCACACTTAAAATCCCAATGGCAAAATCGGTATTGAAGTAAGAATAAAAGGAAAAAATATCTAGTTAGTAAAAACTAACTTGGGATTTTTAGCTACAGACTAGACAGGAGGAGCTTGGTGGTGCATTTGTTTAGGTGAAGTGGGACTCAGTTCACTGCCATCAGTTAGTGTTTCAAGTGGCATGAAGCCAGGTCGGCCCCAGGCTGGTTGCAAGATGCATGGAGGGTAAGAAAAGAGCATGGGAAGATAGCTTGTGGTTGTGGCCGTACATATGTGGATTAAGCATCTGTGAATTTTGTTGTGGTTTCGGTGGGGTACGAGGGGTAGTTGGACATGAGCTGTCCTGTCCGGCTGGGCTGGAGCTGCTTTTCCTGGGTCATTTGTGTCCTCTGTTCCACCATTTTCTTCCCCCTCACACCCCAAAAGGTATGCTTCCCACACTCCTCGCTTGGGGCAAAAGCAAGGAGGGTTAGTTTGGGAGGTGGGATGGAGATGGGGAGCGGAAGGAAGGATGCAGAGGAAGGAGGTGCGATGTGCTAGCAGGGAGGTCATCCAAAAGCCAGGGAGGAGGAAGAAGGGGGAGCAGGAGGCCGTGGAGCTGCAGCAGGCATCAACCGCCCTGCTTAGCTTTCTGCCCGGGACAGTGGCCCCCATGTCTAAAATGGCCAAAAATATTTTGGGTTTTTTTTCCAATAATATTTTTTGTTGTTGCTTTTTTAGTTATTGAGCCTTTATTGACCAAACCTAATTTTGCCACCATGTTTAATTTATTTTGAGATTTGTTGTACATTATAGATTAGCTTGCTTTCTCTCTTTGGCTTGGCTTACCCTTTTCAAAGACAAATGTTATTTTTGGCAAAACAGCTGCATTAAAGTTGATTCAGTTTCTCAGCCCTGTGCTGCTCTCCAAACACTAAAATAGCCCGTTGGCAGCCTGGCTTTCTTTATATTAATTGCACTTTCAGTAACCCCAGTCACTACCTGAAACCAACAGTGTTCCTGGGCCATCATCAGCATTTCTGAATGTGTTTCCGTAAACTTTGTGTTCCTGAAATGAGGGCTTGTGCATGTTACAACAGCAGCATGCGATCACTGCTGTTTTGCGGTATGTTTTGCCACGGTACAGGGTTCCTGGAATTCCTGCTGGGTTTTTCTTCTCTCCTACTCAGTATTGCTGAGGTCAAGGTTTTCTTTGGGTCCAACATTTCATATCCTAGCGATACAGCAATGTCATCCACTTCTGTTGAGCCAGCAAAGCCGCATCCCAACCAATAGTTTTTTTCTCTTCTCTTTCAATATCTGAAGGCACGTGTCAGCCTGCATGTGGTCTGTGGCAGCTGAAAGGTATTTCTGAAAGTTGCTCCGGCCTGTGCACCTTTTTGCTTGCTACACACGAGGTGCAGCAAGTTCTGAACTTGCCCGTGAGCTCTTCTCGCTGTTCAGAGAAGGGCTAGTTAGGATTCAGGGTCAGGCTTTTGCTTTGCCGTGTTTCTCCAGAGGGCCCTGGGAAATGGGGTGGGTGAGATGCAATCTGCCAAGCAGGGCAGGAGCTGACGGTTTTGTGAGTGGTGTTTTCTTTGCAACATGAATGTATACGGTAGTGCCGTGGGCGCCAGCAGGGCTTGTGTCATCAGGTCTCCAGACAGCACATGAATCGTGGCACGCTGGTCAAGCCGCTGCTTGCCTGCTCAGCTGCCAGCCGCCCTCTCCTTGCATTTCTGGGTTGTTCAGTGGGATTTCTGTTTCAACTGTTATCATACAGGGTTGGTTTTTTTTTCCCCACCCTACTTTATTCATCAACTTACAGCGTAAATAAAATCTGCAATTGTCAGTGAAAACGTCCTTAAAAAGTAACCGTCAGGTTCCCTGAACATGGAACACTGGTCTTAAATCTGTTAAATGGTCCTTATCCCATGGGGAGTGATGTGCCAGTCCTCCCCCTCATGAGCAGCAGCTCTTCACATGCTGGGACACAGCAGCGGCCTGGGCTCGGGAGGGGCGCGATGTCGTAGAGCCCCACGGAGAAATGAGGATGCCAAATCTCTTGCAAAATAGAGTCCCCAGTTGGAAAAGATATGCAAATAAGTGAGGGGAGGAGACTGACGTGTTTGACTTCAGCACTGAATCTGCACTCTGAGGCTTCTGTGAATAAGAAATAGCTGCCTTTTATAGTCCTTGAAAAAAAGACAAAAATCAGATCTGTGATACAGCTTAAAAAAAAAAAGCTTAAAAAATCTCTCTAAAGTAATTGTGCCACAGATCTTCTGTTTGTTTGTCTTCTGTACTGAGGTTGAATTACTGCGTGTGTGTGTGTATATATATATATATATAAAAATTAAAATATGAGTTTTGACTTGCTTGTCTTCAAGTTCTTCAGATGAACGAGATGTTGGTCAAAATTGTAAAGATGAAATGAAAAACAAGCTCCTTGGGGAGGGGGAATTTCTTGTTTTGCTGGTCTGAAGCTGAGATGTCTCACCCTCTCCTGGGCTCTGCTCACACACAGTTGCACAAGCACAACTGGGTGCAGCTTTGCTCGGAAGTGAGGGTTGATGTGGCCATGCAGTGATCGTGCAGCGCATCTTCCTTGGTATGTGGTTGAATCTCTTGAAATATTCAACAGCACGAACTTGCCACTGTCGTCACCTCATTGCCACCTTTCGAGGGAAGATACTAAAATGGTGTGTTTCAAGTTTTTTTTTTTAACCTTGAAGTTTGAAAGACTGCGATGCTGGGATTCATTTGTAAGTACTTCTTTAGCAAAATATGGTTTCGGCATGTTTCCAGATCCATTTATTTTGCCTGAAACCGGGGCATGTTTTACTGGGCCAAGCGTCCACGGGAGCTCTGGATACCTGGTACATGTGTATTTCCCTTTTTCTTCTCTCCTAATGACTACATGCATAGTAGTCTGATGCTGCCTCTGTCTTTTGGTTGATAACATGAAAAAGAAGACAGAATTAGTCTTCTGTTTTACTGGTTCAGTTTGTCTCACAGTTTTGACCTTCTTTCAGTGAGGAAAACTTTAATTAAGGGCAGTAACTAACCTTCTGCTAAAAACCAGTCATCAGTGGGTGTGAACTGGCACCACACACATGCGGAGGGATGAATCTCAGCCTGACACCAAGGGTTTGGAGATGGCAGTGCCCCAGCTCTGAGGTCGTGAGGAGCGCTAATGACTCTAGCAGGATTGTGCCGTGCGTTGCTGTGGCCACGGGCTTTACAGAGCAGGACAAGTGTATGCCCCCATCAGCTTTCCTTTTTTCCTCTGTGACAGGCTCCAGTGGAGGGAGTGTCGGCATGCTTTAGAGCAGTGTTGGTGCCAAGGTGAAAGGCTTCATCTGAAAGCCAAAGGGCGTGTGTGTGTGCAGGCGCTGCAAGCAGGAAAACCTGTGGAGCAAAGGGGCTGGCTGCTGGGGGAGCATGGAGTTGCAGATCTTTGGTGGTAATTAGGTAAGGTGGATTATGGTCAGCTGACCTAGGAGTGCTCCAGCAACCAACACTGGGTGGGGAGTGATAAAAAGCAAGGAAACCAGCTGGGGGGAAGCAGAGCCAGGTGTGAGGGGCTGGGAAAGGAGGAGGTAAGAGAGAGAGGCATGGCAGTCTCTTGGAGGTAAAAGGAAGACCTTGGGAACCAAACAGCAGCAGCAAGAGCAGCTAGGGTGTCCACGGAGGATGGGAAGAAAGAAGGGCTGTTTGGCTCTGCTCTTCCATTCCTGCTCTTTCTGCCCTGCACTGATCAAGATTTTGGCGGGGGAGCTGGCAGCCGCTTGTACAAAAGAAAATTGAGAAGCGGGAGGAGAAAGTTGCCATGTGGCCTAATGTGTGATGGCAACGTGACATCTAACTGCAATCATATTGGCAGCTGCAATGTGCTGCTTGTTTCGTCTGGCGGCTGTTCAGTTGGAGATCGGACTCGGACTGTCAGAACAGCGCATGGATTTGCAATTACTTTCTCCCAGCAGCCTGTGCTGAGCTAGGTGTGCTGACTTGCACTGCCTTTTTTTATTTTTTCGTTCATGGAAAATGTGTGTAGGGGAAGATAATTTGCTGATGATTCTTGGCCTGAGTTAAGTCTTGCCCGTCAAGCAAATGAAGACACAAAAATGTTTCTCATTGACTATGTAACCAGAGCCGTGCCTTGCTGCCACTCCCAGGGATGGCTATAGCCGCATAGTTGCGGGCTTAGAGTATTCATTTTCAGGACCGTTAATTTAATAAGCATCAGAGAAATTCTCCAGTGGGACTCTGCTAGGTAGCAGGGGCACTTCAGAAGCCAGGCCAGCAGCTGTAGCCACGTGCGCATTCTCTTCATCACAGCCCGGTGCACATGTGTGTGTCGTCCTGTCTCTGTCAGGACATTGGTACCACCTAAGGTAGGTTGTGTGCGCTCCATGAAAGACTGAGTCACCCTTTCGCTGGAACACTAAAGCAGGTATGTATTTGCATGGGTGTTTTGCTTGAAGTGATGGAACACGACAGCCCCTGCAGACCAGACAAGTCAGATGGCAGAAATTACATAGCTGCTTGTTGACTTTTTTTGGTGTGTGCTGAAAGAGCTTTAAAATGAAACTGTCTGGAATCCAAGGAATTGCGTTAAAATGCTGTGAAGTGGCAGCAACACCAACCTTGCTGACAGAGCCAGGAAAGAATTACAAATATAAGTTTCATCTCCTGGCTAGGAGGGCTTTATTTGCTGCCAGTTCCAGTTGAGAGAACATGCAAAGGTTTAGAAAACAAACACAGATGTGGTAAAAGCAGCCAGCAAAAAATTTTTAAGTGGAACATCTGGAATAAAGTACTCGGATTTGCAAAACTGTGCACTGTGGCGATGTTGAAAATAGTTTTAAAAGCAGTTTCAGCCTAAATGAAGATAGAAAGCCTCATTTAACTCTGGGAGTTGTAATCTGGAGTTACGGACTTTCCAGGCATTTGTTCTAATTAAGCGTGAACAGGTTGATTGGCTGAATTTTTGTCACCTGATGGTAACCTGTTTGTAAAATGAATCTGTGTCATTTGGTGTCAGAGCAGTGGTCCCATCACACAGGATCACGCCGAGTATCCTGCCGCTGCCCCAGCAGACAGGGCGGACTCACAGCAATCGAGGTAAACGCAACCGCTTCTGTTTCTCATTCTGGATCAGGGCAGTTACGTTGGGCTGGGGTTGCTGGGAAGCTGTGCAATCAGCGTTGCGTTCTGAGCACTCAGTTTTATCCTTAACAAACCTTTATTTACTCAGGAGTTTCCCGGAGTCAGCGAGGCCTGCCCCCCACTCGGTGTTTGCTCTTTGTAGATGTGTTTTGCCCGTTGACGTGAGTTTTCTCATGCAGCTTGTTTCCAACTCCTAGAAGATACGGAATCACTCCAGGGTCAAAATGTTGCTGCAAGTGGAGGTAAGACACGGAGCCGAGGCCGCGCAGTCAGGACACAGAAAGGCAGCCTGATTCTGGGTAAGTGCACACAAAAGTTCAGAGCAACAAAGTGATCTGGTAATTTCCTGGGGCTTTGATAGCCTTATTGCTGCTGGACTGTCTGCATCCCTATTGCTAGCAGCTGAATGCAGTCGGATCAAGCATTGAGGAAGAGGCTGTTCAGCCCAAGCGGTGGTTTCAGAATCTGCTGCCGGTCATGCTGGCAGCAGTTGCGCTTTTATTTAATTACCTTCCCGCTGCTCTGAAAAAAAAGACTGTTACCAGATCACGAGCAAGAGAAGTTCCTTGGTTTTGTTGAATAAATTGCTTCTGACATGTTCAGTCTGCCCTACGTGCATGCATGTTACAAGGGTCAACAGCACTGACGCTGGAATAACTGCCCCAAATCCCACCACAGCTGAAAGAAGATCCCAGAGAGGACGCAGGATCCCTCCAGCGCCTGGCTGGGATCATCGTCACCTCCTGCTGCTGTGCAGCCGCCCGAGGCTGTTGGTTGATTGCCTGTTGAATAAATACGGGGTGTGCACAAAGCCCTCTGCCAAGGCTTGGTTTTCTGCAAGGCGGCATCCCCCTCTACAGGCGGACGTTTCAGTGAAATCATTTTCTCAGCCGGTGTTCAGAGGAGGAAAGTCTGTAGGCTTTCTGATGGGACTTAAGAGCGCATGCATATATTTTATGTTTTAAAATATGCAAGTGGCACGTGCATTGCCTTCTAAAGTCTTCTGTCCACATCTGAATATTTTAGCAGGATGTCTAATCCAAACAGTTTTGCTGCAAGCATGGCTCTATTAGGAATGAGATGCCGTTGGGGAAGAACAATATTAAGAAGTATTTAAAGCTGTGAAAGAATAACCAAATTATCACAATCCCCTTTGAACGTAAATAATAAGGTATGACTTTAAGATTATTTTGAAAGGACATATTTTACAAAATTCAAATAAACACTAGTACATCCTACATGTATCCACCATGGTGTATGGCATGTCCTGAAAAAAATACAATCAGAAACTACTATTCTAATGTGGCAATCGGAAATCTCACTTAAAGGGAAATCTTTGTCTTCCATACATAAAAGTGTTCAGACTAAAATTTTCTGAAGACAAACATGGCTGCAGGTGGCACAGCAGCTGATGCGCTGCCCGTGGCAGCGGGATGGTTTGGGAGGGGTTGGGAAGCCACAGTCCAAGCCCTGAAGCAAGGAGCAGCATCAAGCATGAGCGGCTGCTGTGGGGCAGCAGGAGACCTGGGAGCCCACCTGCAGTGCTGCGTCCAGCTCTGGAGCCCCCAGCACAGAAAGGACATGGGCCTGTTGGAGCGGGTCCAGAGGAGGCCACGAAGATGATCAGGGGCTGGAGCACCTCTCCTGTGAAGACAGGCTGAGAGAGCTGGGGTTGTTCAGCCTGGAGAAGCTGCATCACTTCTCTCTGGGGGTTAATAAGCACCCTGCTGCAAAAGCGAAATGCTCGATTTGTGTTGCATGGCGTGCTGCCGCCTCAGCAATGTGTGTGCAGGACGGAGGCGTGGGACAGGGAGGCAGCATGTCCCAGAGCGGGAGCAGCAGCGGGGTGGGCAGGAGCAGGGTGACTCGTAAGCGCTGGCTGCACACGCGTGGCTGGGGATACACGGCCAAGGGGGCTGGTCAGGAGTGGTCCAGAGTCTGGTCTTGTTCCTCCTGGAAGGCCATGATGTGGTTGAAATCAGCAGGCTGGAAACTTTGATGTGAGTAACTGTGACCACACTTGATTCTTCCAAATGATTTTTTCTTTGTGTTGGATGTAAAGGATGTATGAAATAGCCATCTTTGGGATTATGATTTTTATGGATGAGGTCAAAGCTTTTAGATGCAGGAAAACTATTAGCAGAACCAGTAACAATTCCACATTTGGGATAAGACACACATCATGTTTAGATGCAATGATTTCATGACCCTAAATGTTTAAAGACTTTGCTGTCACAAATCCCGGGTTTAGTTCTAAATTAGAAGGCGCGGTGGGAGTTAGGGCCCGCTGCCACTGGAGGGCTGCCTCACCGCGGGGAACCAGGCTGGGCTGCTCTGTTCCCTCAGCCTGGGCTGGGGGAGGGCTCCTGCTTTGTCATCGTTGTCCTGTGCCAGTACGGCAAGAAGAAAAACGAGTTTGCTGGTGTTAAATCATAACAGCTTTATATGCAGGTACGTCATTACAGTTTGTTGCCACGGTAATACTATACTTTTTTTTTTGATACTTTGACATTATTATCACACTTCCAGCAATAGTGTTTCTAAAACCAGCTCCGCACTAGTTCCAGTGCCACCCAAGATTAATAATGTGGACACCGCTACACTGACAACAGGGTTCTTCCTTGTAAACCTGCTTTGCAGTTTTCCTGGCAGCCCTTACTGCTACCCCTCCAAAAGCCCAAGCACAAATGTTGTTGGGGTGGGAGGTGCACACTGAAACACAGAGGTGTTACTAGGTGGTACTAGGTCTTACAGTCGTGTTCAGACCTAGTACCATTCAACTTCCAGCTGCAGGGTCAACAGCAGAGCTCCTCCCACACCGGGCAGAATCCCAGTGCGTTTGCTGTAACCTTATTTCCCTGCTGAACATGTCTCTCCCTTTGGTGCCTGGAAGGCGGTTGCTGTCAGCGTGATCCAGATGGGTGTGAGTTACTCACAGGCTGCGCGCATGGATGCTAGCGCTTTCCCACCAAGAGGAGAAACGTATCAGCTGGCAAGAAGCACTGCCAGGCTACTTGCTTTCACGGTCAGTATTACTTCGTGGAAAACCTGCCTTTTTTTTCTTTCTTCCCTTAAGTTTTCTTGTTAGCCAGAACATCCATAGAAGAACCTGTTTGGTTCCAGAGAGGGGACCTGCACCTCTTCTTTCCAGCACTCCTAGCCAGATCAGGAGCCAGAAGTACCACAAGGGTGACCACATCCTTGCCCAGGGGCAGGGGCAGTAGCAGGGCAGTACAGCTCACGGCTGTAACGCAGGATTTTCCCTGCTGACAAAGGCTTCCTGTTGAGAATTATACTCCGCAGAAACAAAAAAATACTCAGCGTTGTAATGTTTCCCCCCACTAGCATGCGCCAGTCATACTATAAACAAGGTGCTTTGAAGTACAAATATTTTATTGCAATGTTTCATTATTTACAGTACCGTTCGCTTTGTCCCTGGGTGCTACCAAAGTGCAAGCCATTTAAAACAGAAAAGCTAAGTGATGGTAACTCAACAGCAAACATGACTCTGCCTTATGCTCGTACTGTCCTGCCTCTTCCCTGGTACTGAACGCAGAGGAGTTTGCTGCTCTCCCTGGTCACCTGGAACAACTCAGGAACGTGAAGCTTTGGTCCTAAAGGATTGTCGGTTGTTGGTCTGTTGAAGGGGGTGCAGTAACAGGAATCTGCAGTCTTTCCAGCTGGACTTTACTTGGAATTCAGGGTCTCTGACTGTGTAACAAGGCACCTTTGTACACAGCACTGTCGAGTTCCCATTTCAATTTTTGATGTAAGTACTGGTTTATTTTCAATTCTTTTTACTGCCGATTCTCTTCAGTTTATGTAAGCTTTAAGTCATCTGCCTGTTTTGAGGCTAGATCTTCCTGGCTTAACTATCTTAGAAGAGCCAGTACCTCTAGAATTACCACAGAGTTGCTACTGGATACTGAAATTGGAGATGTCATCTCCTAGAATTGCATTTAAAAGCCTTTACAGAATACTGCAAGTTTTATTATGTGTTTCCACTGAAGCCTACATTTACGCATGCTATCATCTCAAAGTAGGCCAAATTACACTGGTTACTTCAGGGATGACCTCTCAACAGAAACTTGCCTTTTGGCGGGCGGGTAGTTACTACAGATTTTATTGGAGACTTGAGAATTCCAGTATTCCAGTGGCTAAACTCAGGTCAAGAATCTTTTCAGCCCTCTAACAAGTGTATTAGCTTGAGAAAGTACTTTGAAAGACAGGATTCAGGCCGAGTACCTGCAATTTCCACTGCGGCCAGCAGTCCCCTGGGAGGTGGGCAGCGAACTTCTCTGCTCCAGTTATCTCGGTGTGCAACAGGGATGTCGTTACCTTCTAAAACTTGAGACGCTTTGTGTTACAAAGCCCTTGTACAATTAGGAAATACTTAAGACTACGTTCCTGAAAATAAGTTATATTAAATGGCACTCGAGTCCTCCAGACAATATGTAGCTGGGCTGTTGGGTGAGGCTCAGCAGTACTAACTGCTGCTCTCTCCCCTCACCCCATGCCTGGTTCACAGTTCAATAATGAGCCCCTGCAACAGCTGCCTGAAATGATTCTGAAATTACAACTTCTTAAAAATGGGATGATTGCAGCTCTGGCAGGTTTTCTCCTGTGAGTCACACATTTATTCCATGTTTTCACAGGCTTTTCTGTATCACTATTGACAGAAAGCCCCCAAAAGCTTTACGGTTGCAGAAGGTAACATTTTCACATAGAAAATGTATTGGTTTTATTTCTTAACCCACCATACAAAACACGGTGTTTAAAGGCTCTGCAGTGCCTTCCTGCTCTCATTCCTCCGGGACTTGGAGGAGGCAGCAGAGCTCACATGCAGTCAACAACGTTGCTGGATCCTTGGCCCACGTCCCGGATCTGGCTGCTGAGACAAGAGCACACAGCCACGCCCGCCCCGGCCCTGCAGTGTGACACGGAGCCGACGAGTTCCCACCTGAAGAGATGCCAGAGGAAAAAAAGGTAAGTTCCTGCCCTTTGTCAGCAACTCGAAAATATTTCTTTTCTGCGCCTGAAATTCTATTATACAGCCGGTTTACTCTGCACAAAAATACACCCTGCTAGTTTATTCTTATTATTTCTCTGGTATATTTAGTGTAAAATCAGACTGAAACAACCAGAAGAGTGTAGTTTCTTATTGAATGAAGGGAAGAGGACAAGGGATGGAGAGGAGGAGGAGGTGCTTAAATATTAACAAGACCCTAGTGGCATAAGCAGCACTCCTGCATCGCTAGTCACGGATATGACAATTATCACCAGGAGACAACAGATAGGCTCGTGCTGCACATTATTTCTATTATGCTATATTTTCGCATTGGCAGATTTCATTGTCTTATTAAGCCAAATAAAAAACTTCCATTACCTATTCGCTATGGGATCAAATGCTTCCACTGTATTCAGGTACGCGTTGCCATTATGACCTCCAACTGCAAAAATTTTGCCCATCAGTGTCGCTATGCCAACACCACCCCTGGGAGTTGTAAGCTCTGCTACGTACTCCCATTTGTTACTGCGTGGGTCAAACCGCTCCACCGAGCTCAGTGGAGAGTTGTCATCAAAGCCACCTGCAAAGAATCGTCACATGGTCAGTTTTTAGCCACCTCTAGTGGTGGTGATATCCAGGACTGGCGGTATCAGGCTGTTCTCAGCGTTCCGTGGGCTAGTGTCCAGCTCTATTTCTTTATGTGAATTTTACAAGCTCCTTGACATTAATCTAACAGCTCTCCCTCCTGTCACCATACAAGCATCACCAAGAGTGACAGTTGTCTTCTACTCAAGTTGCAAGGAGACGTACTTCTATTATTTTTTCTCCTTAAATTCATCTTATACATAGTTATAATGAAACAGTTTCTAATCTGGAATAGAAAAAAAAAAAGAAAACCAAACCTAAGACCAGTAAAAGGATTGTCCTGATCTTATTTTGACTTCAGCAAGACACGCTCTTGTGGTGTTCTCAAATTACAGCATTGCTGAATACTTGAGTAGGAAAAAAACCAAAATCCTCAAGTAAGACTTCAGTGATGCATTCCCCTTGCTGGGGCAGCTGTCAGAGAAGCGTTTGACTCAAAACTTTTTTAATCGCTTACGATAATACACGAGGCAGAGCTCTGCAACTATCGCTACAGCGTACCTACCTGGCATCATCCTCCCTCGGGAAAGCAGGTGAATGCAAGGTAGAGCAGAACAAGACCGGCCTAGGACAACAGGCTGTGGATAAGTGTAATCACTGCAAAAAAGCTACTGTTGCCTACACTCAAAATAGAACTAGAGTGCTTTAAAAGTGTGTGAACTTAAGAATCATTTTCCTAAAATGAAACTCAGGATTAGTGAGTCCTGAGAGGATTTTCTATATAGACATGCTGTCCTGAACAGTATAGCCCTCCTGAAACGTGGGTTAGGAACTGCTTTTTACTTCCTCGCTAACATACCTTTGTTTAAGCGTGCCCTGGTTGTGCTTGCTTTCTTGTCCTGCCCAAGAACGCAAAGTACAGGTCAGATCTATCTGTTCCCGTCCCTCTAGCAACAACAGCCTCTTCTAAATGCCGGTACTTGGCAGAAACAGCACTAGAAAATGCCACATCCCTACTCACCGACAACGTACAAGCAGCCGTGGAGCTCACTGACACCATTGCCAGCTCTTCGCTGACCCATCTCTTTCACTTCTATCCACTTATCCAAATGGGGATCATATTTCTCTACACTGGAAAGAGATGCTACACCGTCATTGCCACCCACAGCGTAAACATGGTTCTGGAAAACAGGTGTATAGAGAAAGATCATTGTATTTACTCAGTTCTTCATAAGCAATGCTAAAATTATAGGAAAACATGGTATATCCATACAGTCCTAATTACTTACTTTTATTTAAGAATTCCAACAACAGACTTAACTATCTAACAACTCTAAAACGCTACCCTCCAATTAAAGTGAAAAAGTTTTATGTAGTGTTGCAGATATTTTGCAGAGTATGCATGGCAGCAGGGGGATTGAAGTGCAGATGCATGCAGTACCTTTAAGCATAGTAACCATGACAAAGCAGTCTTCTGAATGAGACATGAAGCGTTAGCCTGATGTTGTTAGAAGGGTCCTGGTACTTGCTCCAGTACCTCAAATATTGTTGAAACGGAGCACAGTTCAATTTGATATTATTATTACAACTGTATGATCAGTATTATCCTCACCTTTTGCACAGTTCCATAGGATTTTGATGACCAGAGGTGCTCAGACCCACCAGCTGCATTTTGTTTAAAATCTTGTGTTCTGCCTTGTAAAAGCAGATTTGAAAAGCAGGTCGGTTCCTCAGTTGGCCCCGACTTGGGAGGAAACAGTCACTTACCACAAGGGCTACGGAGCCGACTCCTCCCCTGGGAGTGTTCATTGGGGCGACTGCGCTCCATCGGTCAGAATCAACGTCGTATCTTTCCACATCACTGAAGCAAGTGTTGTCATCTAAACCTCCTATTGCGTAAATGGGGCCACCAAGGGAGGCAAGAGCGATTCCTCTCCTAAGGAAACCATAGGATCAATACCTCAGTGCAAATCCTTAAGGAAAGGGAATGGAAAAGACACATCAAGTCCAGTGTTACCTGACTGGCACCTGTTTCAAACTATGGAAAAAAAAGTAATGAAAATTTCAAAAGCGAAGTTTATAATAAATAATGACCACTAACTGTGGCCGGCTCTCTGCACACCTGTGTCAGTCTTGCAGCTTTACCCCAAAAGTCTTGTGTATGTTTGCAGCCTCCCATTAGAGGGAGTCTAGAGTTTCATCTTAACTTCACCTCAGCTTTCCCAGGCACCTGCATGTTATTATGTGATCCATGAAGAGGACTGTTGCAGCTAGAATATTTTTAGACTGAAAAAAAGACAAAGCTTCTGTTTATAAAATAATTTTTTAAAAAGGCAGGGGGGCATGGAATACTCTCTTGACTGAATGTCACCTAAGGCCCAAGTCCTCTGCTTATGTGCTTGGATATATGAGATTGTCTTAGTTGTTTGATTTCTCTGTCTCGATACTGAATTTTACACCTCCTACCTTGTTTTACTGAATCTGATGGAGAATGAAAACCTGCTGGTTTTAACTTTGTTGGTATAGCTGCCGCCACAATTTGGGAATGATTTTTTGGGGGGGTGATATAAAACATATGACATATTAAAAGGCAAACCTGTGCTGGATATTAGATGACTGAACTCTAGCAAGATTTCACTGCAATTTCTTCCAGTCTGTTTCATTTTCTATTAAGTCTGTGTTAAAATAGTTGTCAGACTTTTTCTTCTACTGAATCTGCCAATATGAGAGTACAATTGGTACCACAAGTGAAAAGTACGGTCTAGAATGTAAGCATTAAGTTTCTGCTTTAACTACCAAGACAGAGGATTTACTGTTTCACTGAGAACATTCTTGTCTCGTTACACAGAGGGCAGGTCCGCAGATACCTAGGCAGGAGCGATGGAGGCACAATCTTTCTACAGAATGTGGTAATAGCCTGGGCTCATCTTAAATTGCCTCAGCAGGTAACATAGACACCATCAATGGCAGCAGGATTTGTTATTTTTTTAACCAAATATTCTGACACCACCTCCGTGGATGGGAGGAGTGGAACGTAGCCAAGGCATGGCAGCCCCTTCATTTACCAAGGTACTGAGTAAGAAATGTCACAGAAACCTGGGGCTGATGTTTGCTGAGCATATGCCTTGGGGCGGTGGCAGGAAGGAGGAAAAGGAGCAAGAAGCCATTTCTAGGAGTCTGGGTCTTCTTTGATTAGGTCACAGCTACACAGAGCTTTATGACTTCGCCATGCTCAGTATTTTACTCCTACTTGTATGTGCTGCTTTTAGAAACAAATAACAAAATGGAATGCAGAATTAAGGAGGCTGATTTAAATGACAGCAGAAACAAAAAATTACGGGTCTGTGAGTCCAGTACCTCCTTAAAAGAATCTTACATGTCAAAAGGCAAGAAAAATCCTCAATCTGACTTTCAGTGTTTTAGTGCTTCTGGCTTTTTGTGGCAAAAACATAGGCAGCTGCTGGTCTTCTGGGTGTGAAGTATTTCACTGTACATGTTCTGCTGGCAGTTATCTTGCTCGTTCTTAAAAAAGAGCAAAAAACCCACAGAACCAGTTAATCACTTTCAGGTTCTTTATTGGGCATAGCAGAATGGCCCTAGATGTCAGAATGTAAGCACAGCTGGAGTAGAAGAGCTCTCTGCTCCAGAAGCCAGCCTCCCCCACCCCACCCCCAAAAAAAGAAAAGGGTAACAGAGGGAGAAAAGAAAGCCAAAGTGTAAACATAACCAATGTTACCAGCCAGGGCCTCTCCCTAGAGAGAGGGATTGTGCAGTTTGGCACTGAAATACTTACAGTACGTTACGCACAACTTTGCGTTTGTGCAAATATGTGATGCATGCAAGTATGTGATGCAGATTTGCGTTTGCTTTAAGCTAGTAAATAAAGGTGTTTGATAGCATAAGGCCTCAAAATAAGAAAAAAGTTCCTAAAAGTAGCACAGTTCAGAAACGCAAATAAAGGCAGGACAGACATGATGTTTTTCAGCATGAGCAAGAAACAATATATCACAGACTAGGACTTAAATTTTGAATCATAGCACATGTACCTCTTTGTGTTCATCGATGCCTTCATCATCCACTTGTTTGTGAGGGGATCAAATACTTCCATGCTTCCTAAGTGTTCGTTTCCATCATGTCCACCTACTGCGTAGACTTTACCTGAAACACATACACACCTTCCGATACAGAGATTGCTTGGTAACTCTTCAGTTTATATTTATGTTAATGTCCCTGCCTAGGTGGAGACAAAAAGCTCAAATAAAGGTTAAAGTTTTCAATATCAGGATTTTAATAAGTACGGGCTTTATATTTTTATATGCCGTACTCAACCAGAGATCTGTTCTAACATGGACTTTTATAGAAAGCTTGGGGTATGTAGACAAAAAATCTTCCCATAACTTGAGTAATGCAGGTCAGATCAGTTTTGGCCATTTGTATCAGTCTCTCCAGATTTTCTGTGGGGGAAAAAATATATCTCTGTTCAGCTGCAGCAATGCAGGGACTAACATGAGCAAGGAAAACTTGCATCAGGGGTGCTAAGCTGCTCTGGACTGCACGGACCTGGTTTCAGAAGGTTGAGACCCAAAAATAAAGGTAGGTCTGCTCTTGGAAGAGTTATGGTCTTAGTGACTTGCCTGTACAGATTTAAATATATGGGGAGGTAGTACGAGTACTAGCAAATTCCGAGTGACTCTGCTGTGTAAGGCCATTTATTTATAAATGGACAAAAAAAAATTAAATCACCTATTAAAGCAAGAGGCTATATATAAATCATAGAATGGTTTGGGT
>VZTV01072006.1:0-30313 GCA_013400875.1 Anhinga rufa | reverse complement strand
AATAATCCATTGATCGACTCCATTCTTCCAAGGGTGACCTTTGTGCCAGAAGTTGTTGCTCCAAAAAAATGTTGTGACTTGAGAGATTCTTTGATGTATGACATATTCTTTCTGATGTTTATTTTTCTTTCTTTTATCTAAAAAGTTTATTTTAATGATAGAATTCCCTGTAGTCTGCTATCCTTTGCCCCATTAGAATGTCGTGTGGTGATTGTGCTTGGGATAGATATTATAGCAAAACCGAAAACAGTAAAACCTTTAACTGTTCCAAGATTTCTACAACTCTCGGGCAAGCTGGGCTCTGTTACTTTGGGTCATTGCTGAATTTTACCAGTGTGCCACAGTGCGTTGGACAAACCAGCAGGCCCTGTGCTGGTGAAGCTCTTGATTCCTTAAAACACATGGTGATGCCTCTCATCTTCCTCTGTTTTTCAGACTTCTGGCAGATTCTATCTGTGTTGACAATAGTGAATTTAAAGTAATTGAGAGCCAGTTTCTAGGGATTTTTGAATGTCTCTAACACTTGTTTTTCAGTTAACAAGTGGTTAATTTTGTTACTATACCACTAAATCTGATCACTGGTTCAGATCATGTATTATTATCAAGAAAACAAGCCAAACTCAGCTTACTAGACTTGATTTTCAGATCTCAGTTTCTGAGCATTTAAATCCAAGTCATCTTGGATTTTAGTGTAATTAAAATGGAGCACACCATTGCTGCTGAAATTCAATTCTTAGCGCCAAGATATTCAGTGGTGTATTAAAGATTACCCTAATGCATGCAGGGTTAATAACTGCTCAGTTCTATACATCACCTTTGTGTGTTACCTGATTATTACAGGAAAATGCTCTGTGTTTTGCCAATCAGCTGTTTTCTAAATTTTGTCTCTTTGGCCTCCATCCAGTGCCAAATGCAACACTTCTAGCCAGGTCTGCAAAAGAATTCAACACTCAAGTGAGCCAAATCCTTCTAAAAATCTGAATAACTTGGTCAGGTGCCTAGAGGGTATTGTGGTTTTTTGGAAAGAGCTGACCTTGATTATGACTGCTGAATATGTCTGAAAACCCAGAGTGGCCTTTCTCCACAATATAAAAAGAGCTATTTGTGGCCTATAACTGGTTAGAAGTTGAAGGAGGTTATTTTATTAATTTATTGTCAAAGCTGACATTTTTTTAGTACCTCCAATATTTGTTACAGTTATTCATTTAGGAAACAGTCCTTGTTATTCCACCTCTAAGACTGTCTAAGCTCTTCGCTTGAATATCAGTCAACATATCCCCTAGCTACAACCCCAAGAAAGTGAGAACCCTGTGTGCTGAAAGAGAATTGCAAATAGATAGCGTTCATGATTTGCTGGCCTCTGCCCTTTTTGTTAACAATTCATAACAGATTCTTTAATATTTGTTAAGCCATCCTGTAGTGTTTTCTAGCTGGGGAAGATTTTTTTAAAAATACTTAAACCTGTCCTAAAAGGTATTGTTTGGGCACACTCTTAACCTGTACGGTTTTTGTTTCAATTCATTTGCTTTCCTTTGAGCTCTTTATAATCTCTGCTCCCTGTAGAGTTCTTTGAGCTGTTCAAGGGGCTTATCTTAAACTGCCTAAGCATGCTGAGGAAACGGATGGGAGAGGGAAAATATCAGATGGAACCTCCTTGTGAATTTTATTCCCCCCTTACAGATCTCGAGCTGAAAAGATAGAGAGATGTTTTGTGCTAATTCCCTGTGAGTCTTCTAGAGCTAGTTACTGCCTTTCCCAATCTCTAGCAGCAACCACAAGCTTGTCACTCACTGCCAGCATTTTACGTATGCCATAGGATGCTCTAGAGATGACAGCGGTATTGAGTCTCTGCATTGGGTATCGTTGTGTTGGGGTTTGTATCAGCTGGGTGCCAGGTGATGATGGCAGAGCTCAGCGATTGTCTTATACTGACTTCGAGGAGGCTTAATCTGTGCAGAGAAGGGAAGTGATAAATGTTATTCTGTGCTTTACTTTTTCCTCTCTCAGCTTTGTAGTGGTTCAGGTCTTTGTGGATACATGTGTGCTGTTCATGTGTGGCATGGAGCCTTGCTCCTTTTCTGGTAGAAACATAGCTTATACAACCAGTGAAGATTTTCCTCTGGGTAGAATTCGATGTTCTCTGATTTTGCACTGAAACATAGCAGGTTCTGTTCTTTCATGCTGCTTGGATGCATATGGGAAAGCTGACTGCAAAGTCTGTGGCTACAGATTTATTACAGAGCAACTTCTGTAGCAGCACAAGCATCTGGTCCCTGCAGACTGCTTGCTCCAAGTCGTGTGCTCCAAAACCATCAGTTTGTAAAGCATTGCAGTCAGCAAACTTAATATCCTGCCTTGCTTATAAACTACAGGTTTCACTGAGAAAGGTCTTGAAACCTCTGAGGAAATTTCCTCTTCAGAAATTTGTCTTGGTGGTTTTTGCTACGCTCCTGAAAGAATACACAGGCTAGGACAAATGTCCCAGCTGAACTTTTTTTGGTTCTACTAACATAAAGTGCTGGAGGCATTTCCCTAACAGTGAAACAGTAGATTGAGTGTTACAGAATATCTTCTCCCTCAAACTGAATTTCTCTTGTACACCCACGCGTGTGCATTTGTACACCATACGGACTCACGTACAACTGTGTTGCTACTAGTTTGTATCTTTCTGGTTGCATGCTGCCTTAAAAATGCTGACATCTCAGTAAGAGCATTTCACAATAAGAATGTCAAAGTCTTGTATTATCATAAGGGATCATTTTCATAAGAATATTTATCTGAATTTGAAGTGCTCATTTTCTCATTTTCTGCTCTTAGGATCTTTGGACTATTTATGATTAGCTTCCAAATGCTTCTCTGTGATCCTGTATCAAACACATTATGTGTCCTCTTTGGAAGCAGGGAGATTACTATATACTGTAATCTGTGTCACCAACAACCCCTTTCTACCCTACAACCCATAGAGAAGCTGTTGGCATCTGTGAGGCTCCTGAATTCGTGACGTTGGTATTTGTAAACAGAGAAAGAAGTGCTGAAAAGTCAGGTTGGAGCTCATGAAGTCCTGTGCTTGGAGCATACAGTAAACACATAGCTGAATATTGAGATTGCCTATCTTTGCTCTTTTTTCCCCCTGCGTATATCTACATTTATCTTTATCAGTCAAAGCTCCTTTTAATATTAAGCATTTCTTTTAGTTGTCATCTGTTTCATTCTCTATTCTCAGTACTTGCAGCATAGCAGGCAAGAAAACTGAAATAAAGAATATTTGTTCCTGGCTAACTCTTGGATTATTACTCATTTACTGCTGTACTAGTTGATAAATGATACCTCCATATATCTCCATACAGTAATATGTCATTAGGAGAATCACTTTATCATGACATCAGAAAACTCTGGAATTATGCTTTCTAAGACTGGCTTTTTCTGTGCAATGGAATTTTTTCTGTCTCTTCATATTACAGTGTGTGATGATAGATATGTTTGTTTTGTCTATAAAAAGAGTAATGCTTTGAGTGCTCACTTTTAATACTCTGTATTTAACTCTGTATTTGTGAGGATACAATATGCTGCTTTGCATCCAAGTGGCTTTTCCTCTTGAGGGACACAATTAATTTACACCTCAAAAAACAAAGTGTCCTGAAATATTTCCGAACCTTACAGTAACAACTGCTGCAATAGTTTAACCATGTCTTCCTGCAGTTTGGAAGCTTAAAAGATAAAATTTGGAAATCAGTCATGCATAAATACACGTGTTTTTCTTAAGATCAGTGTTTGAGAATTCGTAGCTCATGGCCTTGTTAAGTCAAAAGCACTTACATTACTGAAAGTATTAAAGGGATGTAAAAAATTCTAACCATGATTTAGGCCCAAGAGTAGATAAAAATGTTAAAAATCATCAATCGTGATAGAAAAGAAGGCAGAATTTTTCATTAAATTACTATTGAGAAGAAGAAAGATGGCATGTTTCTATTTTATTATAACAAAGACGAGCTTTCTGTTTGATCCAGAAGTAGGCTGAGGTGAAACAATCACTCTGAAAAATAATTTTTGGGTTTTACTGCAAAAACTAAGCTGTTGCCATATTTCTAATGGTAAATGGAATGACTGAGGTAAGTATAAGTTTGTAAAATTGACATTTGTTCCTAGTAAAATTATGGAAATGTGATACGGGGTATGGTCAACAGTGACTCAGACAAGACATTATTACTAATGCTAATGATGGTTTATGGAGACTATGTCTTGTCAAATGTGTTTATTATTAGTTTTTATGATAAAACAGACTTACGCAGGATATTTCAATGTGTTCTATACAACATTTTGTTGCAGAAGAATAGCATCAAGCCAAATTGACTTCTTCTCTGTTAAATCAAATAAAAACTTATTATCTGGTAGATCTGGGAAGGTGGTTGTAAGTGAGAAAACCTCATGCTATGGGGAAGTTTCCAAAGAGATACTGTGCTTCATGGTGTTAGGCACAAGAAGCATCATCTCTCTTGTTTATTCAAGATGAGATCGAGAGATGATCTGGTCATATTCTATAAATACCTACATGTGGCAGAGATTTCTGATGATTGAAGGTCTTTTATCTGAGCAAAATTATGACATCCACTGGCTGTTGGCTGAACATAAAAAAATCAGTTGAGAAACAGCAGATGTTTTAAAAACATAGCTGTCCATTGGAACAACTGACCTATTTCATTTGAAAACATTAAATCAAGGCCTTCTAGGCTATAATTTTACCAGGTATTCTGGGATTGGTATGAAAATTATGAGTGCAAGAGGTTAGTGCAGATGGCTGCAGTAGCCCCTTCTAGCCTCAGACTGTCAAATACTGAGGATAGGAGAATAACTTCTGCTTCATCTTTTTGCATTTGTTATATCTTTGAGTGCAAAGGAACTTTGATCTATTGAAATAAGAAAGGGACTAAATGCTATTATTAAACTAGAAATTGTTTACTGTTTTCCCAGTCTATCCTTTACGACCTTCAGTAATACTTTACAATAATATGTTTTATACCTCTTCTGCATTAAACAGAAATGAAAATCGTGGCTTTACTTCAATATTAACATGACCATTTGCCTCAAAGCTTAGTCAAGATTACCAAAGTCTCCCTCTGTTTGCTAATATTCAGCGATAGTCAACACATTGACCCAATGTCCCTGTCTCGCACACTGTCTGCAGAGCAAGCTGCCAGATTAATCCCATACAATAAGAAATTAATCAGTACTATTGATCTGCATTCATCTTTATATGAGATTTCCAGAGTACTCTTAATCTCATGCTTTTTTCTATTATTTATCCTAGGAAAACCTTAAAAGGCTTTATATGTTTCTCAGTGCAATTAGCTACCATGCATTGTAGGGTTATAAGGACATTAGTGTGCTTAGGAGGATGTGCAAATATTAAACACACAGTTTACAAACCTAAGAAGACCCACAGGTTTTCAGTTTCTTTCTTTAAGAGTATCTGTGATACTATTTTAATAGGGAAAGTTATTTAAGGTAAGAAATGAATTGAAGATCTTATTCAATTGATCCACTATGAAGACACCTTCATGTTCACAGGACAGTTTTTCACTCACCTTTACTTCACATTACATAAGGTGTCATAATACTTTCTTTTTGCTCTAATCTCAAGTTCTTTGGATTTTCTAGTCTGTAAGCCCTTCAGGGCAGGTTACTTATAGGTCTCTACGGCACTGAAACTAAACCCTAGGTGTGTTTGGATGTGCATCGGTAAGTGGTCATCTACATCAAGATTTCTGAAGACTAACTAGGTTTTCTGGATGTGAGCAAAATGTGGTGTTTTCTATTGTGAATGGTCTGTCTGTGCATGTCTTCAAGCTCCTTCAGCTCTGAGTGTCTGTTCTGTGCTCCTGCAGGGATTGAGTGTAGCAGCGGGTGGATAGTCTGGGCACCAAGTCTGGAGGGATATCCACAAACAGGACGTAGTAGTGCCACCTGCAATTCTGGAAAACAAGTGTCAAAACTGTTAGGAATGAGAACAGTGTAACAGTCGCTTCTTCCATATTACCCTTTCAGCTGCAGTGAAAGCAGTAGATGGGTAGAAAAGGACTACCCCAGTTCATAATAAAACTCCCACCGAAAGCTTTATGAAATAACTGGATGGATGGATCTTAAGATCCACCCAGGAGGATATTAAGATCCATTGATTCAGTTATTTCATAAGGCACGCGCTGGCCTGGTGTGATATTCCCAGCTGATTATTTTTCATCTTTTTTTTATTCAGGTTCTCTCAATTTGCCCAAAGGACATGAGAGCAGATATTTGTGTGCACCTAAACCGGAAAGTTTTTAATGAGCACCCTGCCTTCCGGCTGGCTAGCGACGGCTGCCTGCGAGCCCTGGCTGTGGAGTTTCAGACGATCCATTGCGCCCCGGGGGACCTCATCTATCATGCTGGGGAAAGCGTTGATGCTCTTTGCTTTGTGGTCTCAGGATCCCTAGAAGTCATCCAGGACGACGAGGTGGTGGCTATTTTAGGTACTGTGATCTCTATTGAAATGCTAGTGGTTTGGATATATTTGCCTTCTTCTTAGCTTTGAATATTAAGTAGTCTTGCCTAACATCAGCTGGGACTACAGGAGGCTAGTGGTTGTCATAAGATGGAGACGTCGTTTCTCCAGAGATACTACTGTAGAAGCAAACCCTTCATCTTTTATGCCATTGGGAATGCTCTTTCTGCCCAGTATGGCTCACTGGTCACAGTTACAGTGTCTCTGAGCAGAAGAGAATTGCATCTGTGTGCTTGGCATCTTTAAATAGCCTGGTTGAGGAAATGCACATTGTTTTATATTAGTCTCTCAGGAGGATTTCCACATTAACCTTCATACTGGTATTTTCATTTGTCTGTATTCTAGCCCAGAATAACACCTGGAAACAGTCTCTACGAGGAAGCAAAATTGTTGCTTGCAGTGAACTGGCTTTACAGAAAATAAATAGTCTGATCTATGCAGAGATAGGGATGCACTATCTATCCAGCCACAGTTGTGAGAAGTCTGAGTAATGGGGGAGCTCCAGGTTAATCACCCCGTCACCCTGCTTTGGTGTCTGGTTTGCCAGCAGTGGGTGGGAAAGAGCCTAATGCAGACTCCTTATTAGCTTTTATGGGATTGGGAAGGGTATAGCAGATGGTGGGACTGAGTGGTCAGCACTAGTGTTGAGGCCGGAATCATCCTCAGAGACAGGACAATGTAGAGAAAGAACTGGTGGCTCTGCATGAAAACCATCCAGAGTCTGTCTTGCCTGTCTAAAATAGACCTATTTATTGTAGAACTCCTCTCCTGTTGAATATTAGCTATTTGCCTTCTCTGAAACTGGAGCTGTGGCTCCTTGAGGGCAAATCCAGTGGGTGGCCTTGTGCTAGGGGACTTCTCACACCCCACCGAAGCTCTGTACTGCTTCTTCTCTGTAAGGGTGGCTCCAGAGGGCTCCATGGGTCCCTCTTGTATCTCATGGGGATGACTGCTGGGAGATGAGGGTTACACTTGGGAGCTGCACTGGCACATGGCAAGAGGGCAGGTGTGGGGAGTCAATACTGGTTGTGAATCAAGGCTTCAGCTCCTTCCCAGCTGGCAGCAAAGGAGAGGAGAAGTGAGGAGAAGCACATAGCCAAAGGAGACTCCTGACGTGTTGCTGTACAAACCTGTGTACGTGTGTCCTGCACTGGGGTGGGGCTGGGCAGTGTGCAGGTGTGGGGATGGGATGGCTCCCAAGGACATAACTCGGGTCCTCCCAGCTGGAGAGTATGAACTCAGGAAAATGCACATCCATGTTCTTTCAAGATACCCGCTGCAGCTTCTGTATTCTAGTATCTACTAAGGTTTTTAAAAAGAGAGATTTAATGTAAGATTGAATCTGCTTTTGTATTCAGATGTGAAGTCATTATGGTAAAAGTTCCTAAATCTGCAATTTCCATAGTAAAATATTCCTTGTATTTCAGCTTACAGGACAATTTCATTTTTATTATTAATCTCAGTGACGATGTCTTTTGTTTGCTTACGGCTTATTTAAAAACCAAAAGCTTTAGAATAAGTAGCAGCATTTAAACAAGTAAATGGTTTTCTGGGTATTACAATGAAAACGAACGATAAATATGTAATTTACTGAACTGGAAGCCGTCAATAAATGGATTGCATGCAAAACTTTATTACATTTACTAATGAACATTGTATGTTTGGAATGACAGTAAGAACTTTTTGTTTCTACCTTGTAGATATGGTAAATCCAGTATCTATGTCATTCTCCATTTGACTGGAGAGACCTTTAACCATATCTAGTTAGTGAATTACCTCTAATTACCGAAAGAGCCTTCGATTCTGCCATGGCTGCTGACAGGCAATCCCATGACTCAGAGCTATGTTCATTGTGTACTACAGGGATTGGCAGAATGTGTAAATGTAACTTAAAGCAAGATTAACTGCTTCCTCTAGTCGTAGAGCACACTGAAGAGTTTTTTCATGCTCTGACAGTTATTTAACAGAATAGTGAACTGAGTAATTATGAGATGTCGTATCCTAAAACTTCACTTGTGGAAGAAAATCTCTCCCAGACGTAGTTGCAAAGACATTTATGGTGGCAGCTGTGGCACCTGAAATAGCAACTACTGATCAGACGGTGAAGAATGTAATTTTTATCGATCTGTTCTGCCTTGAGATGTTCAAGCACAAGGAAAGTGCATCTGCCTAAGGGGGAGACCAGGTTTAAAAAACTCTGCGTAACATGAAAACCTCTGTACATTGCTTTGAATACCCCAAGCATCTGCCATCACATTGCGTTTCCTAGGGAAAGACAACTGATAGGGTTGTGCTACCAGTCTGTCCATCTTCTCCACCCCCCAGCAGTAACCTAGAGTGGAAATAAGCATTCTGTGGAAACTTGCCCTCATTAACTTCCCCTATGGGAGCAGGAGCATGGCAGGACATGCTGTCTGCCAGCCTCTGCGCCTTGCAGAGCGATCTATTTCCTAAGTTTGCTTTGGAACTGGTACTTTGCAGATACTGTTTTAATGGTGTAGTGTTATTTAATATGCTACTGGGTTTGCCTTGCTTAAAGAGAGAAAGTGTGGGTTTTTTGTTTGTTTTTTTTGTTTGGTTGGTTGGTTTTTTTTTCCATGTGCAGCCACAGATGGAAGTTTTGGTGTATTCTTAAAAGTGGAATGTCCTAGAAAAGTGAATCAGGGAGGGATACCAAAATGGTACTTCTTTCCAAGGGGCAGGGCTTCATCCTCCTTCGGGTCCCAGCACGAATTGCTCTTCGATGTTGCTGCTTTTCCCCCCTCTTCATCTTCATGTTCCCTTCCCTCGCAGCCATGGTGAGTTTGCACATCCAGCCTCCCTGCCTGCTGAAATGGTGTCCTGAGGAGACTTGGCATGCTGTCCAGGTGCTTTCTGCAGGCTCCACTGTGGAGACAACCATCCTTTTGTTCAGCAGCAGTCTTCTTGGGTCAACGGCCCCAGCTTTTCTTGTGCTCGAAAGCAGGCGAAACCCAGTGGTTGACAGGCCAACTTGCAGCACTGTGGCATTTTGTTCTCCCCTGGTTTGGTTTTGTTCTCATTTGTGTGTAATTAAATGCCCAGCTGCTGCAGTAATCAGCATTACAGAAATTGGTACAGTAAGAGGATGAATCCAATGTAGATCTGCAGTTTATAGGACTCATTAATAAAGATACCCAGGTGCCCCATTACATTCCCATCATTAGTTATCTCCATTTCTCCAGGACAGTCTCCCACCTTTTGCAGGTACTGACTGCTGCTGTAGCAGAGAGCCCACCACATGCAGAGCTAGTGTGATGGGGTGCTGCTTTGCTGGAGAAAACAAGATTCAGTCATTTTAACATAACTCATCTGCAGTTGCCACGATAATGGAGAAAGGCAAACAGTCTTGTCTCTAATTATCAAAACTTCCCTAGCAAGCGAGGTGACCCTGAGAAGGCACATCAGTAATTTTCCACCATCTCAAGCAGGAGTAAACAATTTAACTGCCACTGCTCTGCATGGGGAGGTGTTATCAGCAGAGAAGTCTCAGGAAGGACCCAGGGGTTTGAAGTCCCCCAGGCTAATGAAATGAGGCATCTGCTAGCAGAGGGCACCTAACAATTCACCCTGCCACAATTAACCTGAATATGCTCCTGGCGAGGAGTTTCATGTAAGTGGCGATGCCAACCAAGTGTTTCTGGAAGCTGCTTTCCAGCTCCTGCTATTAGCACAGCTGACTGCGTAAGTTGTACAGTAACTTATACCAGGCAGATTGATTAGAAAGGTTTAAAGAAGTCATTTTGCCAGCAGAAAAATAATGACCCACCACATTCAAATGTTGATTGTAGGAATTGATCAAAAATACTGCTCAAACTGCATAGTGATAAAAACATATTGAGCAGTAAAATCCTAGTGGGGGCTGCTGCTGAATGAATTCAATTCTGATAGTCAAGCCAGGATGACTATAGATTTAATAGTTCATGTTTTAGCCACACTTAGGGTTCTCATCCCATATGTATTCAGTTAAGTTGTTATTTGCCTTTATGTGTTGCATGTTAATTCTCAGCATGTTTGAGGTTTGAGGTGCAGAATCACTTGGCTGCTCCCCTTCTGAATGTAAGGAGCCTGGCTGGAGGCTCAGTAAGTGCCCTGATAGCGCGTCCCCAGGCAGCTGCAGTCGCTGGAGTAAGAAGGGCATTAATGACATGAGTAGGTGTGTAAAAAGCAGTCCTTACAAGCAAAAAAATAACAACAGAACTCCAGACAATAATTAATCCAACAACAATTAATCCAACAGCCACGTGTCTACCCACACTACTTCTCAACTGGTATATTATGTGAACTGATACAGTAATTGTATGCACAAATGAATGATCAGAAGTTAGGACATGGAAGATTGGACCCTACTTCCTTTCAAAGCAGTGGAATAATGCCCACTGACATGACTAGGGCAGCATCACATGCTCCTGCCTTAGCCCCAACAACTAGGGCCAGCCGTGCCCTGGGGTGCGTCAAGCACTGCATTGCAGCCGGGCGAGGGAGGGGATGGTCCCGCTCTGCTCTGCGCTGGGGCGGCCTCACCTCGAGCGCTGGGTGCTGTTTTGGGCACCACGGTACATTAAGGATATAAAGCTGCTGGAGAGTGTCCAGAGGAGGGCCACGGAGCTGGTGAAGGGTTTAGAGGNGATATGGTGTGAATTTGGGGTTGTCCTGAGCAGGGTCAGGAGTTGGACTTGATGATCCTTGTTGGTCCCTTCCAACTCAGGACATTCTATGATTCATTCTATGATTCTATGTTCTGCATATAGTCCCAGTGCAACCTGTTGTTTATTAGATTTATTGTTTTTAGACAAGCCAGAGTTTCACTTATTAAAGGTCTGCTTCATGAATTCTTTCCAAATGTTTGGTCTGGGAAGGGAATATTGCACAGTATCAGAGGAGTTAAGGAATGCAAGAGCGCAAGTGGCACATCTTCTTGAATTTGGTATGACAGCTGAAAATAGGAATGAGTCTTTTTCTACTCTTAATCTTATATGTGTTTGAAGGTCAAAAGATTAAGTCTCCTACCAAATAACACAGAGGAAAGTTCTTTAGAGGCTGAGCAAGTAGCAGCTCCCATTTAGGTGTGCAGGAGACCCAGGCGCTCCATAGCTCTCATCTGTGAGCATTAGTAATTTGGTATTTGGGATCCATGCATCAACACTTTGAATTTCCTTGGTGTTACACAGCTGGGCATGTGCTTTGTGCAGGACAAGACTGACTGTGTGTGATGCACTGTATGTCACGAAAAATTGTCAGTCCAATTCCATCTCATAGTATCAGTAGCTAATTCTGAGATTTTAGTTAGTTTAGTTGCAGCTTGGCTTTCTTCTCAAGTGGAATGAAGGTGGCAGAATTTGCCAAATTTGTCAAATCAAGTCTTGATATTTTATACTGAACTTTTTTTTGGTTTTATGTGAAGTAAACTAAGGCAGACTAATTTTGAAAGTTTCCCCAGGTTAGTAACGTGCACCTGGTAGCGATTTATGGAACAGCCTGTGTCCTATTTCATCCATAGGAACAGTCCCTTTTCTTCCAATGAGTTAAAGCTCTAAATTAACTAAGGGGAAAATGATTCATAAAGGAGAGTGTTGGGGTTTTTTTCAGCTAGCAGGACTGCAATAATTGGTGTGATGCAGGTTGTTTTTTAAGCGCTGAATTTCAAAGTATTCTGCAAAATACTTGAAGGATTACTGATCTGAGAACCAATGTGATGTACTGCTCTGCACTGTGCAGTTCTTCTTAAGCATGTGCCTTGGAATAAGACATATCTTGCAGGTCTGGGTTGGCATACATAGTACCATTTATGATTTAGTCCTACTGATGCTTATTCAAAAGTGTTATTAGTTCTTACTGGCAGAGTTGAAGGGAACATTCAATTTTTCACATTTTGTAAATCTAAAATATTTTCATCTCTATCTGCATGACAGTTAACTATAAGAAGAAGCATCAGTCTTAATTTAGTGCCAGCTGGTGTGTTATAGATGTGATCTGCAGCCTCCAATGTCAGAAAGATTCCTTTCACTGAATTGAAATGTTTTTGAATTAGACCTACACGCTTCACTGCCAATCCCAGGAGCTCAAAAGTCTTGGCAGCGCAAGAAAAGGAAAATTATTTAAACATCATGTGATATATTTCTTTTAAATCAGAGGCAATCTGATTTGCTTTATGAGTTTTGAAGATGGTGGGAATGGTCATGCTTTCAAGTTTATTTCCTTGGTCAGGAGGGATAGAAACTTATTTCTGTATAAAATCAAAATGGAGATATCCTGTCTCCAGGAGCTGGGGCTTCTAGAAAAATATGAATTACTAGGAGACTTGCAGTAAAAGTGAGAGAGATGGGACCATAATGCCTTCACTAGCAGGGGAATATCTATATAGACCTTTTTTTCTTCTTGCAGCAGTCCTGAATGCTGGAAGAAAGGTAAATTTCTTGGGGAAGGTTGCACTGTGTTAAATAATGCAAAGTACCTTTGCCGGCATGGACTTGGATCTTTGGCACTGTCTCTTATTGTTTCTTTGCTGCCTATTTTGACAGTCTTTCAAATGGTAGAAATCTGTTTTTTCTCACTGTTCTGCCCTTTCACATGTTAATGTGCAATCCTGTAGAGGTGGATTTCTGACTGGTCAGTGCTCAGCTCTGATCTGATTTTCAGGGGAGTTCTGGCCCTTCTGGATGCCATAGGAAAGGCTGAGATTTTGGCTAAAACATTCACAGAGGCAAGGAGCCCTCTTTCACAGTCTAGCAGTCATCTCTGCACATCATAGGCTGTGCTTACAGGAAGCACTGCTATCCCAGCTGGCAGGAGGCAGCTGATGAATTTGCACCACTACATAACGCCCATCTTCTCCAGATCCCCTTTTCAGACATAAACAGCTGTATTATCTAAGTCCAGAAATCCAGCCAGCCCATTAGCCTGTCTCCAAAAATGGCCAATAGCGAGTGTGCAGGAGAAAGTAGGAAGATAAAGTAAGCAAACAGTGATACTTCCCCAGAATATTCTCCATCCCTCCATTAAATTGTGCTTTCAGGTCTTCCTCACCCAGAGGGAAATCTTTTGTGTTTAATAGCCACAGATGGATTTTATTTTTTGAATCCATCCCATCAGTTTGTACACCTATGCAACCATGTCCCATGGCAAGGAGCTGCAGAGCTTACCTACTCGCTGAACCATCACAGAGCTGTGTGCTGCTCTGGGTAACAGGAGCTGGTTCCCTCCTTGCTTGCTGGATTTCTACATTAGTTTGAGATCTGTCTGTCCTGCAGCCAGAGGTTTCACTGCAGATGTATAGGCATAGGCAGATGTATTCGTATGAATATACATACCAGTGTATGTAATTACAGCTGCAGGGGCTTGGTATTTGGTCAGTGACCTCCACCTCTGTGCATGCTGCCATCACTTCAGGGCTATTTGTACTGAGCTGATTAGATGAACGCTTTCTCTACATGAAACAGTTTTCCCGATTCTGCAACAAAATCAGCCTTTGCTTTTCATCAGCAACAGAAGATTTGAGCATATTATGGGGGAAAGTCTACGTTATTCATCATGTCTGGCTTTTGCTAGTGTGACTGATGGGACTTTGGAGATGTTTTAAAATGGAGGGAAAGGTAGCTGGCCTATTAGCTAAGAATGCACAGCACAGAAAAATACCTTATCACCTTAAGAATAAGTCCTGGTCCCTTTTTTTGTCTGTTTTTCCTCAGTGCTGATTTCCACCAAGAATTTATTCTTTCACTGCCTGCCCAACTTTCTCCCAAAGGCCCCATCAAGTTCTCATGTCTACTAGGGTATTCCTTAGCTCAGTTTCTGTCCCCATTTGAAGTATAAATTTTGCCCTTATATAGATATCATAGAATCATAGACTCATACAATAGTTTGGGTTGGAAGGGACCTTTAGAGGTCATCTAGTCCAACCCACCTGCCATGAGCAGGGACNCCCCGCAGCCTTCTCTTCTCCAGGCTGAACAACCCCAGCTCTCTCAGCATGTCCGCATAGGAGAGGTGCTCCAGCCCTCTGATGATTTTTGTGGCCCTCTGGAGACACTGCAAGAGGTCCATGTCCTGTCTGTGCTGGGGGCTCCAGAGCTGGACGCGGCGCTGCAGGGGGGTCTCACCAGAGCGGAGCAGAGGGGCAGAATCCCCTCCCTCGCCCTGCTGCCCACGCTGCTGGGGATGCAGCCCAGGGCACGGCTGGCTTTCTGGGCTGGGAGCGCACATTGCTAGCTCATGCCCAGCGCTTCATCAGCCAGTACAGGAAACAGATGCAGAATTAAGATGCTGCTTTACTATCACGACAGTTGCTCTGTGACTCCACTGTGTCAGTCCATCTGCTACTAAGCTAAAACAACACTCATATACCAGTTCCAGCTCACCTTACAGACCTCCGGGTGAATAAAATTAGAGGACACCATTAAACTACCAACTTCTAACATGACATTGTGCTACCTGTGTGGGAATTTGATTTCATGAAGTCTCCTCCTTATACTTGCCCTGTAAGTTTAACAAAGGTTTTTTTATTTTTTTGACTAAATTCACAATTGTTTTAAACAAATGCCCGCCCCCCCACAACAGAGTGAATTTGTTCCCCCCATTTATTTATGCAGTAGGAGCTTCCAAAGGCCACATCAACCCTGAAAACTGAAGCTCAGCTCTTTGAACATCTCTACAATAGTGTTACCTATTTTGACATAACAGTCAGAGAAACATTTTTGCATGCAAACAACTGCTGTAAACAGCTGGTTAAACGCATATATATGGCTTCTGAGATGCTGTCGAGCAAGAGTCTTTCCTCTCTGAGTTCAAGGACTTTTTCATTCCCTTTGCAAGCTCCTGGGGAATTTCATAAGGCCCTTAAGACTTTTTCTGCCTGAAAGGTCCAGGTGTGAGCTGCTGTCTCACAAATTGGCAAGTCAGTCCATGATGCAAGGCTGCGGAGAGCATCTGCCCTCCGCCTTCTGTATAGGAGATTTATCATAATATAAAAGATAGAATGGTGTTATATAGTTACATACTATGTGATTGTCTCTAAATATATGTACAAACATGCATGAATATATATGTTTTATGTACAGGCATATGTACATAATACACCAGCAAATTTTTGTCCATGTTTAGGATGGTATCAGTGTAACTATTTCAGCAAAAATGATGCCTGTCACCAAGAGCCTGCACATGTCCTCTTGGTTTCTGTGATTCTTTCAGTCCCCAAATCCTTACACCCATGTTCCTGCCAGCTTTAGTCCAGCAGCATCCAAATTCTGACACTCCTCTTGCCTTTCTTCATACCATCTGCAAAATGTATGTAAGCGGTTCCCACTCTAATTTGATGGCACTCCTTTTTTCCATGGTGCTTTGGGCACTGTGAGAGCAGGGGCAGAAGGACTTCCCAGAGCTTCGCCTTTATTCTTTATTCAGGAGTAAGACTGCTTAGGACTCAGGGCAGTGCAGATTTGAGAGGTGACATGCTGGGGCCTCAAGAAATCTCTAGAGAGAGGCTTTGAAAAGTCTGCAGGCTGCATCACCCCAGGTGCCTCTGTATTCCCAGCCCAGCCCTGGGCTTTCCCTGGAGGTGTGCACGTTGTTCAAGTGTACAACGTGTACATGCCTCTGCGTCACTGGTGTTTCACACCTACCAGTTAAAGTTTTTGTTGCAACTCCGAAAGGTTTTTTTCATTTAGTTGCACCATGTAAAATTAAGCTTGAATGAATAATCACCACTTTCTACGCAGTGAACTACAGTTAATAGGGACAAAGTATAGTACATTAATCTCTGCATTTATGAGAAAAGACACATTGTTTTGGAGAACCTGGTTCATTTTGTTTTCATTCAGTATGTTCCTTAGCAAATTTATAACAGGCAAACGAGACTTGGAAGTGTGTGTGGGAAATGTCAAATCCAAGAACCCTTAAATGCTTCCAAGATTTTATACTTTCTGAAGAAAATAAACAGTGTAAGAGGAGCTTATAGCTTCACCATTCAAATCCAGTGACTGATGCCTTATGGAGGAGTGAATAGGTTCAGTTCATCGTGTCCCAGCCTTTCTGAGGGACCCAAGGCAGTCTCCTGCCTCACTGAACTGAAGACGATGAGAGCTTCTCAAGTTTATGAATGGTGATTTCATTTATCCGTGGTTTGGCTACACATTCTGTAACACACCATCGTGCAGAGTTTGGGAGTGGGTATCCACTGCTTTCAACCCCTTGGCTTAAATTAGCTGTGTATTACCTTAAATTTGGAAAGAAAACCAAGTATTTTGCTCACATTTCAGTGGGAAAATTGTAATTCCCCATTATTGAATTTTGTCTTTTTAACTGCACTCTGCAGCCGCTGAAAGCAGGACTCAATTCTGTCCTGTGTCCACCTCAGAGAGCAAATCCATTAAGCAATTTTGTGCATTTCTGAAATGGTCTATTTTCTATAAATTATGTAACTGTGCTGAGTATGTCTGTAAACCAGGTTTTGAACTGTGGGTATAGATGAGGACAATTAACTGCAAAGGGTAATTTCAGAACAGTACATTAGATAAATGATATGTTACTAGGAAATGCTCTGTGGTAAGGAGAGAGTTTTAAAGCAACTTGTTTTATAAATTATACTGTATGTTTATGTATTGTAGTTAATTTTAATTACATCAAAATATGTAGAATTATTTAAAAGCAGTTCAATGAGAATGCCGTTATAAACTTTTTAAGGGATGATTCTGCTATATGGATTTTTGTTAGGAACTTAAAATGTGCAAGTCCTTATCTTAATTTCCTTGTTTTATTTTACTCTATATGAGAAATGTTGGCTATCTTTTACTGGATACAATGCCCAAAGCAGAAATGGAAATAGAGAAATACAGCCTCTGACCCCAAAAAGTTATTAATAAGGTTGGATAAATTATTACTCTGGTCTGTGTTCCCAAAACAGAGTTGAGTGAAATGTTACAAGTTCTTCAAAGAGGAAATATTAAAATGTATTCCCTTTTTTATCCCAAAACTATAAAATCACTGACAGTCACCAAGGGGCTGCTTGAGGTACCTGAAATCAATAGTGATACCACCACTGACTGATTTGTTTTAGTTTCCTTTTAATAACTGCTAAAATAAAGACCTTGGATATCACTGGGGTCTGAAACAAAAATTGCCATTTGTACCATGGTTTCTGCTTCAGGATTTGGGGTGTCAGCCACAAACTGCATGCCAGGGCCCTTGCCCAGCCCGTGGCTGGCAAGAAGCTGGGAAGCAAGAGGCAGCTTTTAGATGCTTCAAGGTGCTTTCTGCTGCTGCCGCTGCTTCTCAGAGTAACTATAGGGTCCAAACCTGAAAACAACTCTCCAGTCTGCATCCATACTGGTGTTTTGGTTGGGTCAGAAGTGTGATTTTGAATCTGATGTCCTGATCCTCTTCACTTGTCCTGCTTCTGCGTCTGGGGATGTGGTTTCCTCGCAGAGGGAAGGAAACTGGGGGATGCAGAGGAGTCCATCTCATGCACTTCTACTCCATGGAGCTCTTCTGACTGTGGGACTGGACTACAGCTAGGTTTAAGTCCTCAAAATGTGCAGGGTGAAGGTCAGGTCCTCAGCATCAGCTGTTTTGCTGCATTGCCTACCGACGTAGAAGTAGCTTTCAGGTGTAATTTTCACATCTGGTTGATGTTAGTCATATGTGCAGGTATCTAAGGGGTCAAACCCTTTCTTACTCAGCAGAAATTTAAATACAGACTTAAGCGTAAGCCTCTACTTAAGTGGATGTGGTTGGATTTAGAACTAGACTTCTGGATCTATTTAAGATTTACAGACAGTTATTTAAATGTTAAAAGTCTCAGGGAGGTTCTTGGTGGGTTTTCAGAAGGAGAGTTGCCACTTAGACTGAAGTAAAAATGTTTAAACATCCTTTAAAGTGTGGTCCTTGGGCCCTGGAAGCTGGTTCTTGCACAGCACTGCAAAGCCTTGGTGATGTAGGAACCTAGATGTCATGGGTTTTTGGTGAGAGCAGGGCTCACCAATATTTCTAAGGAACAGACCCTTAGAAATATTCAATCACCTGAACATTAGTTAAGTGCTTACTATATTCAGGAGCCTTTGAAAAATCTATTACTCACATCTTCAGCTACAAGGAGACCTTTACAATCTGTTTTTTATGCTTTGTGACACTTCACAGAACAATCTATAAATACCTTAAAAACCTGGGCTACTGCTAAGGATACTCAAGTACCTCAGATGCTTTTAAAAATTTTACCCTTATTAATTTTCACAGTTGGGAACTTATGTTAGAGTAATTGGAAGCATAAGATAGCTTGGGAAGAAATCACTTGCATGCTGAAGAACACTGCGTAAGTTTTACCTTTTAACAAATTTGTCCTGCTGTTTTTCAGGTAAAGGTGATGTGTTTGGTGATATCTTCTGGAAGGAAACCAGTCTGGCCCACGCATGTGCCAATGTACGGGCTCTGACATACTGCGATTTACATATTATTAAACGAGAAGCCTTGCTTAAAGTGTTGGACTTTTATACTGCTTTTGCAAACTCGTTCTCAAGGAATCTCACGCTCACCTGCAATTTGAGGAAACGGGTAAGGCGACTACTCTTGTTTTCCCCTTTCTCTCACCAAGAGATTGCACACGCTTGTAGACTGTTTGCAGTGTTTAACAACCCCCAATTTACTCTTGATATTTTCAGGTCATTGAGGATTAACTGGCCTTTCAATAAATGCTGTCGCTGTTCGTTAATGATGGCTCAATAAAAGTTTCCCGTAGATTTGCAGCTCTGATAAACAGTCCTAGCAGGGTGACATATGAATTATATTTCTTTTCCTTTCCTTCACAGTTGCTGGTTTTTGGCTTTTTTTCCCCATTGCATAATGGATAAAGTGATATTTTAGAATCTCATAGAATCCAGATTCTGGATTCCTCAGAGGTGAGGTTTCATCTCTGTAAGATATAGGTCAGACGACAGTCTGATGGATCTGCGTGGCATAGATGAACTAAGAGAAATTTGTTGGTGTTATATAAATAAAATGTACTCAGCAAAAGTATTATATTAATACCTGTTTCTCTCACTTGCATAGTTTAGAATTTTAATATGGCAAGGTTAATAAAGCTTGGTAGTGATTTTACATTCAGAGCTCACTTCTTAAACCCTCCTGCTCATTTTATATTCAATCAGCAATGCTCACTATCCATTAGTCCTTTCAAAGAACACTCCATCTAGAAATTAATTAGCTATGAAGACGTATCTTGAAAACAGGTTAAGGGATTCTTTAATTTGCATTGCGGCTGCAAAATTTAATCTTTATGGTTTTTTTAAGATTTATGAGGGTTATATAAATTTCATTTGCATAGGAAAATCTCATAACAATGATTTATAGATTATTGAGCATTAACTGTGATCCTCTAGCTGCTGAAACACGTTTTTCTGCAGCTGCACCTAGGGCATCTCACCTGATAATGTACCAAGGCTACCTCAGTATTTCACAAGACAGTTTCAGCCTCTACAGTAACAGGAGTTCAACACAACTAGAATTTTACTTTTCTGAGTCTCATTTCTCTCTAGCCACTGGAGTATCTTACAGATGCTTCTTTCAAAGGAGCTTTAATTTTTAGTGCATTCCTTGTGCTCATTAATATACCAAGTATGGCGCAAAATACCCATGGCAAAAAGCAGATGCAATGGGATTACAGTCCCCCTCTGTCTGTGCTGGAGCCTGAAAGAGGTGAATTATAATCAGGTTTGGTTCCAGCTTGTCAGCTTACCTCTGACTTGAAGCTTGTTAACTCTGCTTCAGACCTGAAGAAGGGCTTTGGGGCTTGAAAGCTGGTTTGGAGTTCCTAGCTTATCCCTTCTCCGCTGATAAGATGTCCTCCAAGCCTTGAATTCAGCATTCCCCACCCCTTAGCCTCTTGCCTACCTGTGACATGCCATGAGCTACAGTCCCGCAATGACAATTCTGCTCAGGCATTGCTGATGGTGATTTCATGGGACAAGATAATGCCACATAGATTGTGCCAAAATATATTCTTCTGCTCTTAAAACTGTGAACCTGTCACTTTGGCTAGCTTCCTGGGACTCCCCTTCCCCCATTAGTCATGACAAAGTTGTGTACAGCAAAAACACATATGGATATTTTCCTGGCAGGGAAATGTGCTGGAGTTCAACTCTGTAGTCCAGGGATGCATATGGGGAAGTGCCTGGTGGCTGGGTTTTCATGTATTTTCTTCTCTCCCAGGCACCATTTTTTAGGAAAATTGGTTCCTCTGCAAGGCCCTGCCATAGGGAAGCACTCGTGGAGCTCAGGTCCCCAGTACAGATACCCGCTGTAAGCTCAGTGTTAGGTACATGGATTTTGCCATGGGGGCAGTGACTCAAGGCAAGAAGGAACAGCACTTCTAAAGAAACGTTGGATTTTGCAGCAGAAAAGGAAGTGCTGGTCGGGTGCATGTGTGGGCATTCCATGAGAGTGGATGGAGAATGAAAGAAAGGTTGTATTAATGTGGTACATGCAGGGTGGAGTTCATTTCACTAAAAGGTGGGTGATGATATCCAAGCTAGTCACCAGTCACCTTTATTGCCCATGAGGAATAGTTCCTCCAGAAGGCAAATTGTCTTGCCCCTCTTCAGTGCCCAGTCTAGAATGGGAAAATCATCCCCTTTCTGTTGACTTTTAAGAGTGTCCTTGATCACTAACTTTTAAATACCTAGGGTACATCAGATGAACTCCACCGATCATGTATCCTACAGTTTCACTCAAGGACTATTTTGGGAGAAGTCTGACTTCTAGTATTTCAGTAAGATGCCTGCTTTGTAGAAATTCTGTGTATTGTTCCTAGGCAGAAAAAAGATCATGCTACTTTCAACACCAGGGACACAATCTAAGTCGTGTTACATAAAGTTACTCAGGGGATTTTTTTAAACCTCATATCTGCTGAAAGTATACATGATTCCCTGTTGGGCACAGAAGTGAGTTCATCTCTTAGGAAAAGCAGTGCCATCCAGGGCAGTTTCATCAGGTGAACAGAAAGCAGTTGTTCAGGCAATGAGACCAGGCTGACAGAGCTGCACTGTAATGCAGCAGTTTGTGCTGGAGTCATGTAATCTAAATGGAAAGAAAATCATTGTCTCCTTTAATTGATTTCGATAGAAATATACTTGGGACTTTTTCTAAATAATCATCACTCGTAAGGTTTGACATTTAATTATATCAGAAATACACTCCTTGTGGTTCTGTGCTGAATAAAACAGCTGTTTGCACTGTCAAAAATACATAGACAATTGTTCTTTCATCAGGTCTGCTCTTGGAAATACGCATACACATATGTGGATGCACACACACACGTTTGTGCTGCTTTGTCCCTCAACGAGCACTTAGACGTAGTCCATAGACTGCAAAACAATTTAGATGTTCAGAAGGCTAATAAATTAATAATAGTACTGAGCACAAAAGGTTACTTCCACATGACAGGGAAGAGAAAGTCACACTGAAGTGGGAAAATAATGTTTTCTCACTCCCAAATAATGTTTAGAGGCCTGGCATGTTGAATGACCTACTTAAGGCATCTGCTCGGCATGCTATTATCAACTCTGGACTTTTGTTTTCATTTCTGTGCGTTAGGTAGCTCAGCCATCACACTGCATTTATGAGCCCATAAAGTGAGCGTGCCTGCTAGCTTTTCAACCTGCAGTCATCTGTCCTGCCCAGGGTGGTGAGGTGACTTTTAATTCATAATTGCAAAGTACTGCAGCATATCATGTTTCGTGCTCTGAAATCTTTATGGCACATCTAATGTCACTAATGCACACTCCAAGGCAGAACCAGGACTTTGAACCTTTTTTCCAAACAGGGAAGAATGATTAATCTGGAAAGATATTCTTTAAAATCACAATGAGATTATATAACCACCTCTGAGGACTGAAAGTTTTAAAGCAATGTTTAGGATGACTCTTCAAAGAGTTAATTACTGCATTCTGATGTTGGAAAAGAATATTAATAATGTCTAACTCATTAAGTGCCTTTCAAGATTTCACACGGCTGGAGGAGGGCCTCTGCAAGCTTGAGCCATGGAGCTTGGCCTGAGGAGAGGAGCGGATTTCTAGGAGTCTCAAATCCGTCTAAAGATATGAACATTTTATTGATGGTCAAAATTCAGGAAGGAAGGCCAACATCAAGCTACCAAATGTGTTCCCACAGAAAACAAGTGTTCAGCGGAAATATTTTAAACTTTTTTTTCCTTTTCTCATCATTGCTTCCATTTGCACCAGCTAATGCACCATCTCCGGCTAACTGCTAGACCAACATGGTCTACGCAAGAGCAAGAAAAAAATAAAACTGAAATTTTTGGCTCACCTGAAATCACAGATAAAATTCTCCTGTGCTTCAGTAAGCAAATATTTCCCCCTCAGCTTTTAAGGTACATGGTCACACACTGCTGCTTTCTATCATGAGGAAAAGAAGCTGTGTTAAAGAACTGAGTCAGGAGCAGCCAGGGAAGAGGACAATAGGACCTCTGGTGCATTTGCTCCTGGAAGGTGTGCTAGAGAGGGAGCCAAGGAGATGTGAGGAAAAACAAGTGTCTTTAAGGCAGTGAAATACCATCCAGGGAGGCATGTTTCTTTTCCCTGTGATGCTCTTAAAGCCAGGGACAACACTGTGAGTGCCTCATGTTATCTAGTTCCTCCAGCACAGTGTGAGGCTTTTTAGCAGGTGAGGCTATCAGACTGTTTTAACACACATCCTGTTTTTCTTTCTATTTCAGATTAGAATAATTTCTTTTTATATTGGCTTTCTGGTTTTGTGTGAGTTTTTAATGTATCACGTTTCTTGACTGAGTCACTCATCATTTCTGTGTCACATAGTTTTTAGAAAAGCTTTATTTTCATTTGAATTCTGCATTCATGTCTCCTAAAAGTGAGCATTCTACCAAGGCTCATTCAGGATCCCTCTTCTTTTTCCTTTTTAAGACTCTCCATATGGCGTGTTATATTAGCGAGTGTCCTGACACAGAAGCAATGTCAGAGGCAGAAAGCATTGCTCTGCGTATTGGCCCTTGCTCCTGAAGGTTGTACATGTTCTGGTAAACCTGAGAACTTTCGCGGGTTTTGAGCTCTGAAAGCCATTCGCAATTATAGCAGCTTAATTCAGAGCTGTTTGCACTGGTGCTCACACTCAGCCCTAATCATTTGTGGGGAGTGACTTGTTCACATAGGAAGGGAACAGAACATTGTCCTTGGGTAACTGTGGCAAAGAGAAAGCTGCGGGGTAACTGTGGAGCAGGACGTGCTGTGCATTGGTCCATCTTCACTGGCAGGTCCATCACCCATTTTCACCTTTTTTCAGTCTATTATTGTGAGCATTCTCCATGTGGGACAGCGATGATGGAAAAACCTACCTGGGAAAAAGCTTTTCTATCATTATTAATGAAGAGAAGCAGGGGAGAAAAACATGCTGCTTAGGGCACTGTGTGACTAGTAATGTAGATCAGCTGGTGGGAGCTTCAGTGGGGTCCTGGACTCCTGTCCTGTGATAGGGAATGTGCCACCCCCACCCCTCCCTGGCTGGTACTCACTCCTTGTACTTTTCTTTTGCATATGTAGCTTATTCTTGGGTTTGAGCCAGTGGCAAGGGTCCCAGGGAGTGCAGGATCAAGCCTCTGGAAGGGCAAGCTTTTGGCAAGTCCTGCCTGACCAACCTAGTGGCCTTCTATGATGGTGTGACTACATCAGTGGACGAGGGAAGAGCTACGGGTGTCATCTATCTGGACCTCTGTAAGGCCTTTGACATGGTCCCCCACAGCATCCTTCTCTCTAAACTGGAGAGATAAGGATTTGATGGGTGGACGGTTCAGTAGATAAGGAACTGGCTGGATGGTCGCATCCAGAGGGTAGTGGTGAATGACTCGATGTCCAGATGGAGACTGGGATGAGTGGTGTCCCTCAGGGGTCTGTACTGGGACCAGTACTATTTAATATCTTCATCAATGACATAGACAGTGGGATCGAGTGCACCCTCAGCAAGTTTGCGGATGACACCAAGCTGAGCGGTGCCGTTGACACACCTGAGGGACAGGATGTCATCCAGGGAGACCTGGACAGGCTGGAGAGGTGGGACTGTGAGAACCTCATGAGGTTCAACAAGGCCAAGTGCAAGGTCCTGCACCTGGGTCTGGGCAACCCCCGGTATCAATACAGGCTGGGGGATGGAGGGATTGAGAGCAGCCCTGTGAAGAAGGACTTGGGGGTACTGGTGAGCGAAAAGCTGGGCATGAGCCAACAATGTGCGCTCACAGCCCAGAAANCCAGAGGAGGCCACGAAGATGATCAGGGAGCTGGAGCACCTCTCCTGTGAGGACAGGCTGAGAGATTTGGGGTTGTTCAGCCTGGAGAAGAGAAGGCTGCGGGGAGACCTTATTGCGGCCTTCCAGTACTTGAAAGGGGCACTATAGGAAAGATGGGGATGATCTCTTTAGCAAGGCCTGTTGTGACAGGACAAGGGGTAACAGTTTTAAACTAGAGGAGGGTAGGTTTAGACTGGATATAAGGAAGAAATGTTTTACACTGAGGGTGGTGAGACACTGGCCCAGGTTGCCCAGAGAGGTGGTCGATGCCCCATCCCTGGAAACATCCAAGGCCAGGTTGGACGGGGCTCTGAGCAACCTGCTCTAGTTGAAGCTGTCCCTGCTCATGGCAGGTGGGTTGGACTAGATGACCTCTAAAGGTCCCTTCCAACCTAAACCATTCTATAATGTTTCTATGATTCTATGATGTTTCCTTCCCTGTGTATATCTTTTCAGGGGCTCAAAACATCTGCAAGCTAATGCATCATGCTGCTTGCTGCCCCTAGCCAAGGCAAGGGGTTCCCCAGCCAGGCGTGGTGACCCACCTCTTCACTTCTCCAGGGCAAAACATAGAATGATGTTAGTCACAGCTCTTAGCTGTGCTGCCCATGACATTGTGTTTGGGTGTTTACAGCTCTTGCTTCATTACTACAGTAACAGGCAAGTCTCTTGTGACCATAGCAAAGGACACATTTCTCAGCTGTCTAAGCCAAAGGTCTCACCTCTTACTTTTCCTCCTCACTCTCTCCTCACCTGTAACTCCCAACAAAAGTAACGCACCTCATTCCTTTCTTTTTATTTTTTTTTGTCTTTGTTTTGGTTTGTTTTAGTTTTGTTTGTTTGTTTGTTTGTTTGTTTTCTTAAGCAATAAGGTCAGCTCAGTTTAGGCGTAAGTGTGGGGGATTTACCTCCTCATGCTTCCACTCTAGAGCTCACAGACTAGCCTTGCCTTTAATTTTACCAAATTCCTTTCTCCACCTCCATGTGAGAAAGGAAAGATTGTCTCAGGACGCTTCTGCCCTTTCCTGTCCCTCTCTTGTCTTTAGTTATCTGGGCTTTTTTCTTCTTTTATATGAATATCTTGTCCCAGAAAATTAAGTCCTATAGCTATTTTTTAGCTGTAGCAGCAGTTTAGCATGATAACAAAGCAAATAAGTTATACCCTCAAAAATCAATATGGTTTTATTTTGGTCACATCTTAGCAGACTCTGCAGCCTCTGTTATGCTTGAAGAAGCTTTCACTTAAGACATATATTTTTTAATTGTTATTGTTTGGCTTCATTGAATTCACAGTGATCTCTACATATGTTAATATTCCATTGCAATATTTCCTAAAGGACTGTTTCACTGATTTAGATCTATTACCACTTCTGATTGTGTCTAGACTTATATATTGAATGTACATGGAACAGAAGAGCCCACTTCAAACATTCAGACAATGTGGTCTCGTCCAAACTTCCAATTGACAGTGGTCCCTGGCTGGTCCATGCCCAGGAATTTCTTGAGAAACTGCTAATGGGTCTGAGTCAAACCCATGTGAGGAATTTTTCAGTACAGAGAATGGAGTAATTCCTTGTATATTTGTAGCCGTTTGGTTACAGACAGCCCAGCACAGTCCATACTACACCTTCTGCCACCGAGAGACCCATGAATTTTCTTCTGAGAGAGGATTACAGATCTGAGACCAGAGTTTTTTCTGCAGCTCTTCCCTCCCAGCTCCAGCTCCCCTGAGCAATTACTTGTGTCCTTGCTCCTCTTTGGGGGCATGGGGATTTTTGAGTTTGAGGCAGTCAAAGCAAGGAAGGTAGTCCTTGGAGGACCATGCATGTCTTTGCTAGGTAGAAGAGCAGCATAAAAATTCAAAGAGAATGCTGCGGCAGCATTAACTTCACCCCTCTGTGCCTCTGCCAGACGGCATGGGACAGCTGTCTGAGCAGAGCGATTGCTGTAAAAGCTGTCAGTGGGTTTGCTTTCTCACTTTTTTTTTTGTAACTGTGAACCCGACTCTTTTTTGTGTGCATCACTCCCTCCTCTCCTTTTTGCCACTTCATCATCTCCCTTACAGTGGTCTTTTCTGGGCACCCTTTGGGTCACACGGAACATGGGAAATTGCGGGTACAGGAGCGATTGCACCTCTGAACCCCTCCCTGGAGGCTCAGAGGGAGCATAGTGCATTTCTCTCCTTCAACAAGCACAGCATGCTTCCTTGGCTGTGACAGTGTTCATGGGTGGGTGCAGAAGTGGGTGATAAACCTGAAATCTCTCCTCTCCTTGCTACGTCAAGGACTTGGGTACCTTAGTAAGTGTTTAAATACTTACCTGAAAAACAAGGCACTGTATATCCCCTGGGGCCTTTGGGAAGCCTGGGGTAGTATGGATTCATGGCACAGTCTGGATTAATATATTTTGTCTTTAGACTGCAGCAGGTGCAGAGATTAGCCAATGCACTATCATCATTAATAGTGTTCCAGAGCCACATTCATCCCACAGGATACCAGCAGGCCCCTATTCTATTAAATGCCTTCCTCGGAGGTCCTGACTGTGCTTTTGTAGGAGCGAGAGGCAAAGTACCACCAATTCTGTTAAAAGTAGGACTGCGCCCAATTTTGATAATACTTTGGCATTACAGAGGTTGACTTATTTTTTTCCTGGACATGTAGCTTCTCTGTCTAAATCTAAATTAAAAGAACATTTGATCTTGTTTGTCAGGCTATTATTTTACTGTTGGTTTTTGTTGAGAAATGCAAGGCAATTTAGCATACTTTTCATTCAAGGATCTTTGAACAGTGAGGTATGGCTGCAGAAAAAAAAATCATGTGTGCTGATGTGCTGCTTTCTGCATGTAGGGACTCAGCAGCTGTTACAAAAGGCACTCTGCTGATTTACCTCAGCGAAAGGTATGAGCATCTCTTCTTCAGGCAGGCAGTGCAAAATGAGTGATTTATTTGTGTGTGGACAGATCATTAAACAGGAAATGTCAGTGTCCATAGGAAAACAAAAGTGTAAACTGGCTGTGTTAGAGTGAAGATCCAGATTGACGATGATTTACTATGGTGCTTTTTGTGAATTAATACCATTTTCTTGTTTAGAAAGCTGTCACAGTTAAGAGACTTTCCTTAGCTGACTCAGAAAGCCTTCTGCGGGCTGTCTGCTAATATCGATTCAGGGCAGTATTGCTTGCACAGGACTTGAATGAGGATAAAAAAATAAATCAAAGGCTTACTATTTTTAGTCTTGTAAATATTAAAAAATAAATATTGTGCTCACCTCCCCTCATTGATTAAAATTGAAGCTTTTAATCTCTTCCAACTGCTAGGGAAGGGGAGGGAATGCACATGGTGTAATGGGAAGCAACATTGCCATTTCATTTTTGATTGCCAGTTAAGAAGGTTTTTATCATCAGCCCCCTGTGTTTTGATGGTGTGATGAACACGGGCACCAGCAGCCAGCTCAGCCAGCAGCAGACCCAAGCAGATCACCATCCTTGTCTCTGAGCTTCCCTTGTGGGCTGTTACTCTGCCAGGCTTAGCTCTGAGGCAGGCTCTCTTTTGGGCAGGTGTCCTAACAAAACTGATCTCCCCATAGCTTTGTATGACTCCTCTGGTGCCTAATAAGCCATGGGAGTGTTACAAATGCATTTGTGTTATTGCTGAGAGTAGCCAATTTACTTTGTGGTGCTGTCAGTGTGCCCAGCAGCTGCCACTGCTGCAGGTGGTTCCCTGCTTGTGGGCCACCTCCGTTACATACAACTGTGCCTAACGCTAAGGCCATTGGCATCCTAGCAGGTAGGATTTTTACAGAAAGTGGGAAAAGAGGTCTGTTGTGTTATCTCACACCGCTCCAAAGGCGCCCAGAGCAATGGGTTTCTTCTTGCATCAGCTGCTGAGCCTAATTACCATGTAGAACTACAACTTTTCCAGCCATGAAAAAAGGGGGACATGTTACATAACAGAGAAATTAATTGCAAGTGCTCTGGTTGCTTCCATCGTTGCCTCCTGGAGCAGAATGCCAGACGTTTTATTAACACGGCACAGCATGACTTGCAGGTATAAAAATGAGTTTCTGTACCAGACTTCTCACTCCCCAAATCTTACTTCTGCAAGACTGGGAACGCCAGTTGCAATGCACTCAAAATCACGGCTGGGGCAAGAGAACTTCCACCTGTTCATTGAGATCATATAAATTGATTCCCATAGGCTTCACAAGGAGCAGACAGAGCTTTAGCATTCATCCAAGTGGGAGCTTTCTGGCCCTGCCCAAAATGGGATCCATTTTGACCAATCTAAAAATGATTGGTGACAATTTCGCAGCTGTTTTGCACTGGAGAGGGCACTGATTTTATACTTGCCTTTCCCTCTGAACAGGTTTGTGCATAGAAAGGCTTCTCACTAGTTACATACTATAAGCCTGTAAAATGCTAAATAAAACTCCCTGCATAAGGTCTTTCTTTTCTGTGCAAGTATAAATCCATCCATCTATTGTTCTGCACCACACACATCGCAGATGCAATAATATCCAAACATGCTGGTTCAGCATGTGATAATCATTGCAGCCGTGCAAATCCTACATTTACCTTACTTTGAATGCTATTTTTGGACTGTCTTCTACAGGTGCGTGTAGGAAAGTATTAAATGGTACACAAAGTGCAAGAGAAACTTTGTGGGGAAGTTTGCATGAATCCCACTAGTTTTAGGTAAAAATAAAACCCAGCCTGTCACTCCCAACTTAATGATGGCTGATTGACTGTGCCTTTTTTATTTGTCAGCCAGTTGGTGTGATTAGCAAGCTGCCTCAGTTTAGGTCTCATTCAAAGGAAGTCTGGAGGAGCAATTTTGAGGGTAGCTTATTTACATATATGCCAGAGGTGCGCATAGCTGTCGGGAGGGACAGGGGGATTCTGGGAAGCACCTGAAATAAGCTGAGTCCCCTATTATTGCACTTTTAAGCAACTTGCTGAAAGGCAAAAGTCTTCCATGGGTTTAGGAAGGAATATATATTATTAATCCATGTTTTTCCTTGTATTTTTACTTCTCAGTTTTCACAGCCCTTAGTCTTAATTTGTTTACTTTCCTGAAGATAACAAAAACATAGTATAGTTTTCAGATGCAAGTAACTGTTAAAAAAAAAAAAAGGGAACATAATGTAAGCAGTTATAAAAGTCTCTGGTTCTCTTAACTCCCTTAATTAAACTGTCAGTGATCTTTTGAACTTTGGGTCCTCCCCTTGGACTTCAGGTGAATTTTAGATTATTGTATTAGTACTCCACAGAGCTGTCTCAGCTGACAAAAAGATTTTGTATAAGGCTTCCTATCTAAGAATTTCCATCAGTCACTGCACCTCCAGAGCAGGGGAACTTACCTCTCCCTGTTCTGTAAGTACATATCCCTTTTGGAAACAGTCCATTGTCCTCTGTTTTTTATTACAGACAGCACTCCTGTTACCACAGGAACAGGCTTTGGCTTTTT